>PVKP010002186.1:0-128076 GCA_004027715.1 Plecturocebus donacophilus
GCCCTGCCCAGCAAGGAGGCAGCCTAGTCACTGTCTGCGTGCAGAGGCTTTGCTGAGCTGCTGTCAGCTCCGCCCAGCTGCCATGTGAAGTTCCCTGCAGTCCTGTTTATATGGGTGTAGTTAGAACTGCCTCGGCAATGGTGGCCCACCTCTGTAATGGCAGACTCTCTCTATAATGGCGGGTTGCCTTGGCAACAGCAGGCTGCCTCAGCAATGGCGGACTACCTCTGTAGTGGTGGAGTGCCTAGGTAATTGCAGATACCCCTCCCCCACAGAACTGGACCATCCCAGGTTCAGCTGTGCTTGCTGTGAAACTCTCAACCCAGAGCAATTCCAATTGCTATTTTTTTTTTGTTGTAGGGATGGGACCAGCCGAGCCTGATCGCCTGGCTCCCTGTCTCAGAGCCTTATTTTTTTTAGTTGAACAGTTGACTCTCTCCCAGGTATTCCAGTCGCCTGTTGAAAAGGCACCGGGGTCTGTGTGATTTCCTGTGCGGTGACCCACTGCGCCAGCTGAAACACCAGCAGTGAGATTCGTGGTGCTTTTTTGCCCGGGAATCTCCTGGCCTGGCTCCCTGTTCCAGTCTCCTTTTTAATCGGATGAATGGGCGACTCTGCCTTCCTGAAGCTCCACTTGTCAGCTAAAAGGGCACCCAGACCAGTGTATTTTGTACGGAGAACCACCATGCCAGGGCGCCGGCGAAACAGCTGCACCAGCCAAAACAGCCACGCTGGCAACCTGTGGGGCTCCTCCACCTGGGAATCTCCTGGCCTATAGGCAATAAAAATCTGCCTGGAAATGCGGTGTCCACTCACCCTCTGTGCTTTCACTGGGAGCTGCAATCCTGAGCTGCTCCTAATCGCCCATCTTGGATCTTCCTTCGCAATGAAGTCTTTTACTTTTGTTTTACTGTGGAAATGTTTACTTTTCTTTCTGACTTAAAAGGCATCTTGGCTAGATATGGAATTCTGAATTAACATTTTTCACCCTTCTGACACTTTATAGATGTCTCTCCATTTTCTTCTGGTTTGCATAGTTCCAGAAGATAAGTCAGTTGTAATTATATCCCTTGTTTATTTGTAGGTAATGTTTTTGTTTTCTATGACTGCTTTCTAGGTTTTATCTGTATTGAGTTTTCAGTAGTTTGAAAATAATATGTGTAAATGTTTTCTGTTTAAGCATGTTTTGTTTTGTTCTTTATTTGCTTATTATTCTCTGAGTATTTTAGCTTTATGGTTCAGTCATAATTTTGGAAAATGTTTGATTATTTCTTCAAATATTTCTTCACTGTCTTCTCCTACTTAGATGCCAATTACACATACATGACACCGTTTGATATATTGTCCCACCACTTTTGAGTGGTCTGTACTTTTCTATGTGTGTGTGTGTGTGTGTGTGTTTCTATTTGTGTCATTTCCATTGCTGGATATTCAATTTTACTGATTCTTTCTTCATCTGTTCCAAGTCTACTAATGAGACTGTAAAATATATTATTCAGCTTCTAGAATTTCCTTTGGTTTATTCTTAAGAGTTTTATCTCTTGGCTTACATAACCTATCTGTTCTTTGTTTTTTAATACTTTTCCTTAGGCTCTTAACACATCAATATTAGTTATTTAAATTTCCTTTTTGATATTTCTAACATTGATGTCATATCTATTTTTGTGCATTCATTTCTTAATCTCCTGATATTGTATTCCCTTGGTTATTTTTATGCCTCATACCTTTTTGCTGAAAGTTGGACATCTTGTATAGTTCAGTTGAGAATGAGATAAGTCATTTTTATACCTGAAAACTGGCATGTCTCTCCTTATGCTAGACCTTTTGTGTAAGAGGCCAAGTCTATTCATGAGCCGAATTGGGTTGAAATTTGTTGTTACTATGGTTACTGTCACTGTGCTACAACCTGGAAACTCCGTTAGGATGTTCTTCAGTGGGGCAGGCTCTGGTTTGCCAGGTGATTTTCTCTAAGTCTGCTCCTCTCTCAGTTTTAAGTATTTCCTTTATTCTGTAACTCAGAAAAATAAAAGGTGTACATCCTTTTTTTATACTAGCAATAGATCAGTGTTACTTGTTACTTCATTTGTGTTAGTTTGATGTGGTGGTGTGGTGGAAATTATTGCCTTAGTATTAGAAATATGCTGTCTCCTTGTTTCTCGGGGTTTCTCAATTATCCTTTCATATGCTCAGCTTTATTTCTGGATCCAGAACTTATTTCTTTACTTCTTTTATGATAGAAGATTGTTTTTCACTCCTTACTCCCACCTATACTAGGCTTTCTACAGTTTGATAAGGTCAAGAGTTTTATTTTGTTTTGTTTTATCCCTTCCAGTATAGTTCAATCTCTGTACTTCAAGAGGGGTAGGGGATGCAGACAGGTATTTGTGCCTTTCTCACAACTACTTCTATTCCCCTACCCAAGGCCTGTGTCATGAGGAATGTTTTTTCTGCACTCTTCCTTCTTCCATTTATTTTATTTTATCTTTTTGGTGAGCATTCAGTTAGAATCATGAAGGAGAGCCTTCAAGTGAGTATAAATATCTCTTGTGTTTATGGAACCTAGGAATTCTATATTCTCTCACTAGCCCATGCACCATATCAAATAATTCATTAAAATCATTAGCTCAATTATTATTTCTGGTCTCTAGCAGTGTCTTCCTCAAGTAAGTGATTACATTCTGTTTTTGCTTGAAGATTCCTGTCTTTCTTCAGCTTTCAAGTTAACTCATAGCCTGGTGACCTTGCTCTCTGATGGATTAAATATAAATGCAAATTTTCATATTTTTCAGGTTTTTCTTTGGCAAAAAATGATTATAAGAATGATGCTTTTTCTAGTTTTCTACATTTTATATGGAATTTAGCAATCTGTTGAATAATTTTAGCAGAGAAGTGATGCAAGTGATAGTCGCATGCTATTCTAAGGTCTAGCTTATCTTGCTTCCTCTTCTTTCTAAGCTTTATTTGCAGTTTTTTCTCTAATTTATAGCTCCTGCCAATTACGTTTGTTTTTGTCTCCTACTTTCTATATTTAAAGTGTGTTTCTTGTAGACCATGTAGATTAACAGATAACAGATATAGATCGATGAGTTTTTAAAAAATAATCCAGTCTAATAATCTGTCTTTTAAATAGCATATTTTGAAATCATTAACATTTAAAGTGATTGTTGATATAGCTAATTAAAGCTATCATCTTCCTATACATTTTCTATTGGTTCCATTTGTTCTTTTTGTTTGTTTGTTTTTTTTTTTAAATTTCTTCCTTTCTTGGGCTCATTTGAGCATTTAAAAAATATTATGTCTTCTGTTGACTACTTCCTTTTTAAAGTTGTATTATATACTTTAAATAATGCTACTCTACCCCTCAAGTGATATTATGCAATTTACCATATAATTATGAAATCTTATATCACTATATTCCCAATTCTTCCCATCTACTTCTTATATCTTTGTTCTTGTGTATTTAATTTTATATTATATATACTATAAATACATAATTTGCTTTTTCTATTTACTTTAAACATTACTTATCTTTCAAGGAAATTTAAAGTAGAAAAAACGGTATTTCATCTCCATTTATTCCATTTCTTATACTTTTTATTTCCTTGTGTAGTTCCAAGTTTTTGTTTGAAGTTTTTTTTAATGTTTCTTATAAAGTATGTCAGTTGGCCATGAATTACTTGAGTTTCTATTTACCTGAGAAAGAATTATTTCTTCTTCACTTTTGAAGTTTATTTTCACTGAGTATAGAATTATGGTTTGATAGTTTATTTTTCCTAGACTTTGAAGATATTCTTCCATTGGCTTCTTGTTTTCATGGTTACTAATGGTAAGTCTGATGTAATTAATTTTATTTTTCTCTGTAGGTAATGTGCCTTTTTTTCTCTGTCTTCAAGTTTTCTTTTTGTCTTCAGTTTGAAGCAGTTTGAATATCATTTGCCTAGTTGTGACTTCTTTGTTTTTTTTGTGCTGTTTGCTCTCTGTGACCTCGTAGGATCTATGATTCGATGTCTATCACTAACTTTGGGAAAATCTTGGGAAATAATTCTTCAATATTTCTTCTTTCACCTTTTCTCCTTATGAAATTCTGATGAGTAGACCTTCTTTTTGCTTATTTTCCACTTTGTTTTAGTTGAATGGTTTCTATTCAACTTTTTCAGTTTGTTGACAGTTTCCTAGGCTATGTTGAGTACACTGATGGACCTGTTTAAGTCATTATTCATCTCTGTTACTGTATTTTAGATTGTTAGCATTTTCATTTGATTCTTTCTTACAGTTTTTACCTCTTTACTGAAATTCTTATTTGACTTTTATGTTGTTTTTACTGACAGAGCTGGGTCTTCCTTTTCCTCTAGGGTCTGAAGAGATTAATGAAGGAAAAGTCTGCAAAAGTTGATGTCTTATCAGGGAGTCTCGTTCCGACTATTGCTTTACCTCTTGCTGTTTCTTGCCTTCGGGCATGTACCTTAACCTGTTGTTTCTGTTGTTTTTGAAAGTCAGACATATCGTATACCTAAGAAAATGTTTTAATGTTGGAAGGTAAGTACAATTTTGTCTACTAGGTTTTCAGTGTGGAGTAGTTTGTGTTAATCTAGTTGGGAGTTTGGCTTGGTTTGACATTTGCTGTTTCTTTTGTTGCCCTCAGAGCATCAAGGGCTTCACATTCCACCAGTAAAATGCAGTTAGTGTGTAGTTAATAAACCACAGCATTTTTTTCTCAATGCCAGCTCCAATTTTGGCTCTAGGTCTGCATGTTTAGCTTTGTATCTTTACTGTGCACTGGACAGCAGAGAGGATATTTTTCTCTCATGATGCTCCAGTTCTATTTTCCTTCATGTGCACTCAGTGCTGGTCAGTAGGATGTGAGAGACAGAGGTGATACCTTGTCTGATGCTATGACTAAACCTTTGCTCTAGGCAATCACTGTGAATTGGGTTCCTGGGGGTGTGGCTTTTTCACGTTTTCCACCCATTTCCTGAAAGCTGGTGGCTATAGCACGTATTCCTGTCCCTCTTCCAAAAGTAGATTTTTTTTCTAGTCCCTTCTCCCAGCTGATGATGGTTTTCTCCACTGCTTACAGGCAACTATGTTTGTTGCCTTTCAATTAATCAAGATTTATTAAGATTTCTCTTCTGTAAAGAAAATAGGAAAATGGGTGTGGGCAGATCTCAGTAGTGACTTCTGTATTCTATATCACCAACAAGCTCCACAGGGAAGCATTCTCGTGACATTCTCCCTGACTTTCCCTGGGAGCATGTCCTGAGATCCCAGAGCAGAAGCCTGCCAGAGGGTGTGTACCTCTCTCTGTCTGTGGACT
Organism: Plecturocebus donacophilus; assembly: GCA_004027715.1. Taxonomy (NCBI): domain Eukaryota; kingdom Metazoa; phylum Chordata; class Mammalia; order Primates; family Pitheciidae; genus Plecturocebus; species Plecturocebus donacophilus. The sequence goes on from PVKP010002186.1 coordinate 5,315, forward strand.
GTGGGGATTTCAAACTCTTACACTAGGCCATGCTCAGATTATAGTAGTTTATTAAAATGTTCTTGCTGAATTGTCTTACTGGCATTCTGAAGTATCTTGTCGGGTCTTGTTTCTTTCTGCCAGTGACTTACCCTTCAAATTCTCAGTTTTGTCTTATTACCTCAGTTATTTAATGAGCTTGAGGAAAGTCATGAATTTGAAGTCTTATGAACATTTTTCTTATTGTAACAGTGCAAGTAACACTATTCTGGATTTGTACACTGGAAACTGCTAGTTTCTTCTTATTACTAGAATTTGGTGTTGGAGAGAAAGAAATATGGAAAGATAATTAGTATCATGGAGCACTCACTCAGAGCCACACACTGTGCTACATTACACATATCCTTTAATTTAATCATTACACAATCCTACGAGGCATAAATCGCCCTTGTTATTATCACCATTATTACCCATGCTCTTCACCATTTTATTTAGTGTCTTTTCATTATCTCCTATATCATCACATCAGTCCAATGAGGAAAGAGATCTGATTATCTTGATGTGGTTACATGGCCAGTACCAGTGGACTATTTAGCACCTACTGCATAGTATATAAATGCTTGCTGAGTGAATTAATGAAAGCACAGATCTCAGGCATGTGTAAGATCATCATTACATTCTCTCCTACTCCTTCTCATTCCTATCATCACTGATAGACTAGGACAGGATAGGATCTACACTCGAGTAAATGCATACATTCATTTATTAGATGTGTGAGGCTGAGACAGTGATGTGAAGGCAATCACAGAGCATGGGATCTGGGCAGGTGCTCTGACTCTTTCAATTTTATTAACAGCTCTATTTTAGGAGGTGTGCTGATCCCTTTAAGATGTGGCCTTGGTGCCTGCCTTGGACTGTTTGACATCTTTGTAGCCATGCATGTTAGGCTACATTATTCTACCTGCTGTTTCCCACACTCACTGCTCCCTTCTTTCTCATGACAGAATGTCTGCTTCCCAACATTTCAAAGTCCCGCTGCCTTACTGAAAATCAATTTTATCATAGGAACAGGATTGTCAGGTGTGTGGTGACCTGCACAAAGGTGTGTGCATGCGTGAAAGGCAGCCCGGGCTCAGCTTGCTGAGGACAGTTAGGGCAGGGGCCATGCCTACAGAGAGTGATGTCCTTCACGTTTTCAGAAAGGCACTTTGCGAGTTGGTGCTGACCTTTACAACACATAGGATTGAGCTTAGCAGGGAGCAAATGCATGGAGCAACCTTTCCCACTTTGAACCCAAAGTGTTTAGTAATTTTTCTGAAGTCATCAGGCTTCTTCTGGCTGCCTCTTTTTTTCTGTTTCTTTTTTAAAAATTACTTTTTTTTAAAATTTATTTTTATTTTTTAATTGACAAATTACAATTGTTTTAGAGGTAAGATGTGATATTTTGATATATGTATACATTATAAAATAATTAAATCAAGCAAATTAACATATCTATCAACTCTCATGCTTATTTCTTTTTTTTTTTTTGTGGTGAGAACATTTGAAATTTACTATCTGAGCAATTTTTATTATTAATTGCCTGTATTTATTTATGTATTGTATTTATTATATTGTATTATTTATTATTATATAATAAATGTATTTATTATATTGTAGTATTTATTATGACACAATACATTATTATTCATGATAGTTACTGCTCTGCACAATATAATTCAAAAACTTATTTTTCCATCTGACTGATACCTTGTGTCCTTTGACCAATATCTCCCCGTCTTGCTGCTTCTGTTTCTCATGGTGTTTCCTCTCGCATGCTTGTATTCTCATTTTTGCTTCATCTCTCTCCCTTCTCTGTGTCCTCCCAACCTCCACCCCACATCACATCAGTCCTCACTTTCCTTCCCTACCTCTATTTCATGTTTCACAGGTATTCCGAAACTAATCCTGATACCTGCACCTGCTCAGGAAATTAAAATGTCTAATCTTTTTTGGCTGCTGCTTCACTGTGAGGCCAAACTGACAATCTGCTAACTGCAGCCCCAGAGCTAAATAGCAGAATGTTTTGCAATCAGGACTAGAATCACAGTCGGTAGATTCTTTTTTAGCTTTACAAAGCCAACAAAGCAAAAGAAAGTGTTGCAGACCTCCCCCTGCCTTTCCTCTCCCACCTGCCTTCTCCATTAAGCAGTCCTGGGGAGAGCCTGTCTAGGCAGAACAACCCAAGCCTCTATTTTCTATTCACAAATGAGAAGAAGGAGGTACATTCATGGACTGCTCTGCCCCTTTCTCCACCCTCTTTCTATCTTCTATCACTCACTTTTTGTGAGTAATCTCACTCCCTCCTGAGCATGCACCCTGTTGTCACACGTATTGAAAGGTGCTCTGAGCAGTGTGTGAGATCTAGAAATCTGGGAGTCCTGGGGCTGGGGGCCACCATTGAGGTTAGGAACACATTAGTTCTGTGACTGAATCTTATCTCTCTAAAGGATGTGAACACTCTGCTTACACATTGGGAGCTTTGTAGATGAAGGAATGAATATGGAATACATCTCTTGAAGAAGAACGACTGATACAGCCTCAGGACTGAGGATTGGAAGGTCCACGGATGTCATGTGTCAAGCTGTCCTGATGGAACAGAATGAGAAGAAAAAGAATCTACTATCTCTTGAACCCACCAAGCACCTCCCATCTCAGGATCTCTGCTCTTGCTGTTCTCTTTGTCTACAGCATTCTTCCCCTAGATCTGTACATGGTCCCCTCACTCACCTCATTTGGATATCTGTTCATATGCCACTTGCAGACCATTCTATTTCAGGACACTTATATCATCTTATATTTTTATAGCTCTTTTTGCTCCTTGCCTCTAACTAGTAAATATATTTGTTTGTCTATCTTTTGTCATGCTCTCTCCAACATAAGCTTCCTGAAGACAGAGATTTTGTTTCATTCACTACTGCACCCTTAACTCTCAGAACACTGCCTGGTACATAGTAGGCACTCACTAAATATGTATTAAATGCATGACTTCAGAGAACATCTCTAGTGGGCCATGCACTGTGCCAGGTGCTTTTCATACTTCTTCACCTCATTTCATAGTCAAATCATCTTGGTGAAAAAGCATTCATGGTCCCCCATACTTTGGAGACTCCATGTGTCTCCAGGGAATTGGTCTCTGGTTTGACCCAGGACCTGTGTTTTTCCCATATCAACATGCTACTTCCGAGTGCTGATTCCCGAAGCTTTCTCTCTCCTCTTCTTCCTCCTCAATTGTGCCCTCTTCTGGACATTCTCCTGGCTGTGGTCCTACAGTGCTGTCCCCTTTCAGCACTGAACCCAGGATGTTTCTCTGGAGATCTTCCCTGCACAGTTTCTTCTGGCTGCAAGCCTGCTCTGCCCTGCGTGATGGTCGTGACTCACGGTGGCAAGGCCAGGCTTGCTGCGTGCTCATGGTCTTAGTTCAGAACCACTTGCCTGCCCCATTGTTCACTCGCATTCCACACTGCTGTCCGCTCATTAAGCTTCCAGCCTGGTTATCAGTTCTGCCTGCTTTGTCTTTGGCTGGGCTTTCACACTAGATGCTATGCCCTGCCTTGGTGGTTGTTTGTGGCTCTTCCCTCAGCAGCCACATTGGGCAGCCTTGTCCTACTGTGACCTCGTTAAGAAGCCACTTATTTGGGTCTACACTCCTGTGGAAGGCCTTTCCTTGGGTTTTCATAGACCTTGAGCTGGAGCAAGACCTGTTCTTTTTTTTTTTTTGAGATGGAGTTTCGTTCTTGTTACCCAGACTGGAGTGCAATGGCGTGATCTCGGCTCACCACAACCTCCGCCTCCTGAGTTCAAGCAATTCTTCTGCCTCCGCCTCCCGAGTATCTGCGACTACAGGTGCGTGCCACCACGCCCAGCTAATTTTTTGTATTTTCAGTAGAGACGGGATTTCACCATGTTGACGAGGATGATCTCGATCTCATGACCTCGTGATCCACCTGCTTCGGCCTCCCAAAGTGCTGGGATTATAGGCATGAGCCACTGCGCCCGGCCAAGGCCTGTTCTTTAGAAATTCCCAGATAAATCTTAATAAACATTTTTTGGATTTATTTTCCCAGGCACCTTAGCATGTCATAAGGGAAAGAGGAGGTTCTGAAGCCAGAATTGTTATCTTGGGAAAGCTTTTAATCTACTTCTTTAACTTAATCGACAAGGACTCACAGATAACCTGATGTATGTATACCAGCAGCTGTGCTCAATGCTGGAGAAAAAGCTACATACGAGGCTCACCTTTCCTTTCATGGAGCTGAGAGACATGACACAGGTCATAGAAGAGAGAGTGGAATTAAGCAATGCTAGCTGGTATTTGAAGAGCTTTAAAAACATTCCAGGTCTTACACCAAAGAGTTAATATGCTTCTTCTCATTTAATCCTCAAAAGAGCTCTTGTGCCTAAGTGTGTCCGCAAGTCTAATCCATTCCTATGGCCCCAGACTGTCCTGGCTTTACCCCAAGCTTTTGTAAATGTGTTGCTCTCAGAACACCTTAGGGATTTCCTGTGGACCCACTAACTTGTCTACGGAGTTCTGGGCTTGACATCATGCAAGATGCTACCCTGAGACCTCTGCCTGTGACATCGAACTATACCCAATTCACACCCCTTTCAGGGAAGAGTCCAGGCCCCTCTTTTCTAAACCACTTTAATTTCTTTCCAACTTAAACCCCTGCAATCCACTTCCCTCTCTCTACCTGTTTCCTGTGTAGCAGTCTGAGCCATTGGTGGGCTCAGAACATGATACCCCAAACTGTGGCACCTTGGCATGCTGAGTGCTTTCCATGGAAGAAGATTGAAAGGGCCTTAGAAGCAAGGTCTTCCAGCCTTCTCCCACCCTCCTTCTCTTGTTACTGTTTCTTCCCCCAAGAAACTAGAACTCCCCTTCTCTAAAGCAAGCCATGAAACCTAGAAATATTACTCTGACCTTCCTCTGCTTTTCTGTGTAGGAGCTGGCTATAAAGAAATTCTCTGACCTACTTTGTCTGAAAGTAGATCATAAGACCCTCATTTCAGAGGTCCTGCCCTACACCCAGGGGAAAGGAATGCCACAGAGAAAGGCCAAGAAGAATCTGAAAGACAGGTCTTGCTAGGTTTCCCCCGCTTCAGTCTCTCACCATTAGATCATACCCTTTGGTCCAATCACATTTCTACATGGCCGTCTGTTCTCCATCAAACCTAAGCACAAAAATAGACAGTTGTCCCTGGGTCTTTGGATCTTCATTTCTGAAGGCTCCCATGTCAGTAAAACTTTTATTCGATAAATTTGTGTGCTTTCTCCTATTCATCTGTCTTTGCCAGTTTTATTTTTAGACCTAATCAGGAACCCTAGGAGGATCGAGGAGGCTTTCTTCCCCCACACCATCTTTTTAGAAAAGAAATCTGATTTCCTCCTTATCTCCTTATCCAAATCCTTAAATCACTTTTTATTTCTTTAAGATCAGGTCAAAATCTGACATAGCTTGGCTTCTAAGGCCCTACACTGATGTGGCTCCTGCCAAAGCCTCCACCTCTGAGCTTACCACTGCCCTCTGGCTCAGCCTGCTCCACTCCCACCAGTTCTTCATCCATGAATTCCTTGAATGTGCCCAGTTCTTTCCCACCCCAGGGCCTTTGATGGTGCCTGCCCTCTGAAAGCCCCTCTCCCTTTTCTAGGCTAATTCCTGATCTTTCATAGTTTTCAGCTTAAAACCTTTTTTTACACCTCCTTTCTGTTTTCTAGACTAGTTCAGCCCTCCCACTTATTATACACTTCTGTAGTACACAATGTTTTTTCCTTTCCACCCTTAGCATAACTGTAATTGTTGTATGTAGGGTGAATTGCTTGACTGTTCACTAGTCTGCTTTGGTCAGGAAACAATCTATAATTAAAATAGTTGGTGCTGGTGTCTCTGAGTTTGTGCCCATGGGGACTTTGGTTGCATCAAACCACAATTGTGGTGGGCTTACTTCAAAGGGCAGGCCAGTTCTACTAACAGGAGAATGATTCTTTTCCCCACATGGGATTATATTCTGGTGTCTGTAAGGACAATTGCCATGTGTACTTTGATATTGTTACATCACAAATTACACTATAAAGGGACAAGCCCATGTAAAATTTTTCTTTGATAGGTTGGGGTATGATGACAGGACACTAAATTAGGAACAGAGCACTGTCTTCTTTCTGGTTTAGGGCACAGAGCCCTTCCTTTTCCCAAGAATATGAGACTGAAAAGAAGAATGTCGGGGAATGCGGGATAAACCGTGCCCATTTTGCAAAATGTAGATGGTATAAGGAGAAGACATCATCTTAGAAGGGAGGTAGAATACTTTTAAGAATGAGATGGACTTTCTGTCCTAAGGTATCTAAGAAGCGACTGCCTGTTGGAGTGAAGGCAAGTTAGGGTGCAGAGAATACCATGCAGCTAGGTTAGGGGATAAATTATCACTGAAATATTTATGGGGAGTGGCAAGTAAACCGATTTTAAATATGTGTTTGGGCATTTGGCCAGGATTTTCATGGTTCCATGTTTTTAAAATTATAATCTTCTCTTGATCTCCACCCAAAATTTAGTTAGAGCAAGAATTTCTTGCAGATAAGTAGTTTTATGGCCTTGTTTGACTCCCAAGACCAGATTATGACCTCTGAGAAAAAAAGCCTGTGTCTTATTCATCTTTCTGTTTAAGACAAGGTCTTACTCTGTCACCCAGACTGGAGTGCAGTGGTGTGATCATGGCTTCCTGCAGTCTTGAGCTCCTGGGCTTAAGCGATTCTTCCATCTCAGCCCCCTGAATAGCTGGGACTGCAGGCACATGCCACCACACCCCATTAAGTTTAGTATTTTTTGTTGTGGAGATGGGATTATGCCATATTGGTCAGGCGGTTTTGAACTCCAGGCTCAAGTGGTCTGCTCATCTTTGCTTCCTAAAGCGCTAGGATTATAGGCAGCCACCATGTTTGGCCTTATACATCATTAAAACCCCCACGTCCAACTAAAGGCTTGGTATAGAGCAGCCACTTAGTTAATAGTGTTGAATTTGAATGAAGGGCATCTTAACGTTCTTTAGTGAGCAGAGGGGCAGAGACATGGAGAAGAAAGAGTCAAGAGAGAAAAGTCTGGATGTGGATGGGAGGGGATGAGGTGTATAGCTTCGTGTGTTATGACGATTATAAGCAGAGAGAGAGGGATGTCTGTTCTAGAGAGGCAAGAAGTTGGAAGAAGAAGGATCTTTTAGGATTAAAGTAGTGTAGAGCAGACAGTTGATTTGGGGGTAGGATAGGCAGGGAAAAGGACAGTGGCTTAACATCTGAACCCAGACTTAAGGGCATGTGTACCAAGCATCGTGGCATAGAAAGAAAACTAGTGAGGCTTGGACTGTGGCTCTGCCACTCACCTCTCTGATATTGGACAAGGTACTTCTCAGTTCCTTATTCTGTAAAAGGAGAGTGATAGCTTAGCTCACTGATTTAATGTGATGACTTAATTAACTGTCACCAGTGAAATCTCTGCCAACTCTAAAGCATATTGCAAATGTTTCTTTAAAGATGTATTTATAGTTTAATTGAGTTTGAAAAAGAAGTTAAACCTATATAAACAGTATGACAAATTAAGTGTAAAATGCTGAATAACCTATGAAAGTGAAGAATTACAGAGTATTAGTTTGGTGCATTTTTGGAAATTATTGACATAATTTTCCATACTGTGCAATAATATTTACCTGCTATAATTATGTGTGTGTGTGTGTGTGTGTGTGTGTGTGTGTGTCCCCATTCAGTTTGTAAATTCATCAAAAAAGTGGAACTATCTTAATTATCTCTGTTGGCCAGTATTTATTAAAATCTAATATTTATGTTCACTGTTCGAGACTTGTATGTCAGTTGTTCAAGACTTGTGTCCTGAATTGCACTGTTGAAATAGTACATTTTACAATAGGAGAATCTGAAGCTCAGCTATCTTTAAGTGCAAACTTTGTAAACTTCTCACAACTATGTCTTCCCACTGCCATCCCAGGGCGTTTTTCCGACTTGATCTCATAAAACAGGACTTTAACTTGCCTTTGATAAACAAAAGTCTAGGGACAAACATATAAAAGAGCATTACTCTTGGAGGAACAGCTTAAGCAAAGGCACTGGAGCAAGAATAGAAGTTGAGGATCCAGGGAGCCTTTTGCAGACCAGTCTGGCTGCAACGAAGGGCACACACATTTTTGTGGTCCTTGCTAACCTTTCCTCCAGGCCCGAAAAAAGTAATCAAGAAGCTGTCAAAAAAAAAAAAAATCTTTTAATCATTTAACAAGTTATCCGAATGCCAAACTCTAAGGAGCGTGATGCTATGTTCATATAAAGTGAATGTAAAACTTAACACAGCAAATAAAACAAATACTTTCCTCTTGCCTTGTAATTACATCACAAAGAGCCCTCACTATGATAATCAATCAAAGAAGAAGTCACCTTAATTTGTTTCCAGGGCAAATGCCACTGGATAAATTTGAAGTCACCAAGGATCCTCAATTTTGATTGATCAAATTTAATACACTACCTACTTACTCCAGAGAAAGAACTGAGTCACAAGTACACTAGATCTGGACCTTTCTGGGTGGTGGACTCCAGTATCATGCCAGAGCATTGCAGGCTACCAAAGTGGGTACAGTACATTTCAGGGCTCACTGAAAAAATAATACAGAAGAATTTCTAGGGGAAAGGTGACTTTGTGAGAACCTTCAGAATGGAAAATTACTGCTTAAAACCCTGCAGGGTCTCCCTAGTGGTGGCATGCAAAGCCTTCCATATCTTTTCCTCCGTTGTTATTCAGCTTTGTCTCTCAACATTTTTTTTCATATATACATACTCTAATCATACCAAACTGCTTGTAGTCTGATGAGCTGTTTCCTGCTATTTCATACCTCCGAGTCTTGAACATCCTTCTTTTTCTCCCTGAGTTATCCTTAACCATGTTTCTGCCTGAAAAGAATGTCTCCTTTTTGTAAAAGACATCATCTGTGGAGGCTTTTAAGACTATTCCTTTCTTGAACTTAAACAAATTTACAAGAAAAAAGCCAAACAACCCTATTTAAAAAGTGGGCCAAGGACATTAACAGACACTTCTCAAAAGACACTCATGAAGCCAACAAACATGAAAAAAAGCTCAACATCACTGATCATTAGAGAAATGCAAATCAAACCACAATGAGATACCACCTCACAGTAGTCAGAATGGTGATTATTAAAAAGTAGAGAAACAACAGATGCTGGTGAAATTGTGGAGGAAAAAAAGGAAAACTTTCATGCTGTTGGTAAGAATGTAAATTAGTTCAACCATTGTGGAAGATAATGTGGCAATTCCTCAAAGATCTAGAAGCAAAAATACCATTAGACCCAGCAATCCCGTTACGGAGTATATATCCAAGGGAATAGAAATCATTGTATTATAAAGATACATGCACACTTATGTTCATTGCAGCACTCTTGACAATAGCAAAGACATGAAATCCACTCAAATGCCCATCAGTGATAGACTGGATAAAGAAAATGTTGTACATATATGCTGTGGAATACAATGCAGCCATAAAAAATGAGATCATATCTTTTGCAGGGATGTGGATGGAACTGAAGGCTATTATCCTCAGCAAATTAATGCAGGAACAGAAAACCAAACAGTGCATATTCTCACTTATAAGTGGGAACTGAACAATGACAACACATGGACACATTGTGGAGACAACACACCTTGGGGCCTATTGTGGGAGATGGGGTAGCGAGAGCATCAGGCAGAATAGCTGATGGATGTTGGGCTTAATACCTAGGTGATGAGTTGATCTGTGCAGCAAACCACTATGACACACATTTACCTATGTAACAAACCTGCACTTCCTGCACATGTACTCTGGAACTGAAAATAAAAGCTGATGAAGAAAATTGGCTATTCTTTTCTCCACCTAAGCTAGAGTTGATTAATGCTCTCTTTGTTTCATTTTGTGTCTTATACCACCTTTCGGATGGCACCTGTCTTACTATTTTGCATCTTTATTTATTTACTTATTAAAACAATTTTTGAGACAGGGTCTCACTCTGTTGCCCAGGCTGGAGTGCTGTGTTGTGGTCATGGCTCACTTCAGCTTTGACCTCCGTGGGCTCAAGTAATCCTCCCACCTCAGCTTCATGAGTAGCTCGGGCTACAAGTGCCTACAACCATGCCTGACTAATTTTTGTGTTTTTGTAGAGATGAGGTTTTTGTCATCTTGCTCAGAGTGATCTCGAACTCCTGGGCTCAAGCAATCTACCCGCCTCAACTTCCCAACGTGTTTGGATTGCAGGGATGGGCCACCATGCCCAGCCCATTCTTTTTTATTTTAATAAAATTTCTTTGTATTTATTTCAAGATTCTCACCATAAAGAGAAGGCTCATGTATTCCATGTAATACTGAGGACTCTATTCCAAGTGCCTTGTAGGTAGCTGATGCAAAGTAGGTCATCTATTTGTTGAATGAATGCATGGATAAATAAATGAACAAATGATGCAGAGCTAATAGTATGGTGAGGACAGGACATGTGCAGTGGCATTAAGTAGGATGCAAGCATGTTTGGTTGCAAGAAACAGACAAACCAACTCAGCTAGCTTAGGTGATAACTGGCTCATACCAAGTGTTTACGGAGTTGTAGCCCTGGGTTAGACATTCAGCAGCTCAGCAAAGTGAGCAGAGCCAGGTGTCCCTCTGCTAAGTCAGTTTAGTGAGAACCACCCCCATCATCCTCAACATCTGACCACTCACTTTGTTTTTGCCTGGATGGGCTCTTATTCTGTCACTCGGACTGGAGTGCGGTGGCACTATCATAGTTTCTGAATCACTCTCGATACCTGATCATGTTCCTCATCCTCCACCATCCCCCGGGTGATGTCTGATTACCCTGGCCAGTCTTAAGCAAGAATTCTGTTAGGTCTATTTAGTCAGAATCCGTCTTACCCTGAAGTTTTCTATTAGTAATTTTCTATCCACTGACTCCCGCCCTGCTTTCTGGCTATAAATTCCCACTTGTCCATGCCGTATTCAGGGTTGAGCCCAATTTCTGTATTCTACTGTAAAATCCCATTATAGTTGTTCCTGTATCTACTGTAATGGCCCTGAATAAAATTTTTCATATCATGCTTTATAAGTATTATTAAATTTTTTTTTAACACCAGCAAGAACTAACTATATGATCAGTTAGAGAAATTAGGACTGAAATTGTTATGGGTATTTTCTACTTATTTTGTTATGAATGTGTGTATGTGTTTATTTTTACATTTTTTTCTTCACCTTTTATTTTAAATTCAGGGGTACATGTGCAGGATGTGATTTGTTACATAGGTAATAATAGGTTACATATATGTGCCATGGTAGTTTGCTGCACAGATCATCCCATCACTTAGGTGTTAAGCCCAGCATCCATTAGCTAGCCTTCCGGATGCTCTCCTTTTCCCCATCCCCTCCAGCAGGCCTTTGCGTGTGTTGTTACCTTGTGTGTTTATGTGTTCTCATCATTCAGCTTCCACCTATCAGTGAGAACACGTGGTGTTCGGTTTTCTGTTCCTGTGTGAGTTTGCTAAGGGTAATGGCCTCCAGATTTATCATTCTTCCCACAAAAGACTAATCTTGTTCCTTTTTATGGGTGCATTTTATTCTATGGTGTATATGTACCATATTTTCTTTATCCAGTCTCTCATTGATAGACATTTGGGTTGATTTCATGTCTTTGCTATTGTGAATAATGCTGCAATGAACATATATGTGCATATACCTTTATCACAGAATGATTCATATTCCTTTGGGTATATACACAGTAATGAGATTGCTAAGTCAAATGGTATTTCTGCATCTAGATCTTTGATGAATCACCGTGTGTGTGTGTTTATATATGTAAATACAAAAATACCTTTGTTTCTCCTCTCTTATTCTCTTATGTAACATAAGATCTATTTACTTATCATAGTATTAAATAGTGCTAAGTTTGTATCATAGCATTTAAATCATGGATGTCAAGGAGAAGAGTGAACAGCACTGAAGGACTTTACTTTCTCTTCTGGAGGAGGAGGTGGTACAATTTCTATTGTACATAGGATATTGTATCATGTACAGCAGAGTCACGGCCTTGTTATTGTCTGTATTTTACAGTTAAGTATGGTTTAAGGAGATGTATGTGGGTGTGGACTTGTGATGGTTCATGTTATGAGTCAACATGACTGGACCACAGAGTGCCTAGATATTTGGTCACGTATTATTCTGGATATGTCTGTGTAGGTTTTTCTGGATGGGATTAACATTTGGACTGGTAAACTGTGTAATGTGAATTACTCTTCCTTATGTTTATGGGCGTTACTCAATCTGTTGAAGTCCTGACTGGAACAAAAATGCAGACCCTTCCATGAGTAAGAGGAAACTCCTCCTTTCTGACTGCTGGGAGATCTGTCCCTTCTTGCCTTTGGATTTTAACAGAAACATTGACTCATTACTGAGTCTGGAGACTGCTGGATTTTGAACTGAAATTTACACCATCAGCTTTTCTGAATTTCCAGCTCACTGAATGCAGATCTTGGGATTTATCAGCCTCCATAATCATGTGAGCCAATTCCTCATAATAAATCTCTTTCTATATACACACCTACACACACATCCTATGAGATTTGCCAGCAAATGATGTGCTCTGCCTTAGAGCTGGGTGAAGATTATTTTGAAGAAAACACAGGGAGAGATGTGGACATGCAACTAAATAGGACTATTTGAAAGAGAGAAGAGCTAGATTTGGGAGGTAACCACAGTGACTACAAAGGGATAGGAAGGGCATGCCCAAAAGCAATTCATGTAGTCTGTGTTTACTCTGGATTTCTATTCCCAGCTGTGTTTGAATTTGGAGTTCTCTCTCACTTTCCTTTCCTTTATAAAAATAAACTGATGGTATATATTAATATAATATGTAAAAATACTGATAGCATTAATAGACACTGTCAGTTCATTACATATATATATAGAGAGAGAGAGGGAGAGACTGTGCGCACACACACACATACACACACACAGATATATATGTGTTTCACAAGCACACATCTCCAAAGTTGTGTCTGCCCTGTTCATGACACTTGGGGTAAAAGTGGCAGCTCCAACTCTGCCTTTGTCTCTGTCAGTCTAAAGGGCAGCAGCAAGGGATCTACTCTCCAGAGAAGCCAATTTGCATAATTTATCCCCTTTCAGTGATAATGACACCTTGTCATTATCAAGTGCATTACTTTCCATTCTGTGAAACATTCCAGGTGCAAAAATCCTGTCCAATCAAGGAAAGCCTTAGCATTTGAACTCTGGAGTGATTTGCTGGGACCAGATCTAGGGTAGTCTGGCATTTGTGGAGTCCACAGTGTGCCAGGGATTGATTCATGTTGCCTCCCACAATCCACTCAGCAGCCACACTTGGAAGAGACTTGAGAGAGTCTTTGTAGGGAAGGTATATGCTGCCCCATAATCCAGGCGAATCACAGACACATAATTAACCTTTCCCTTTCATTTGTCTTCTACATCTACACATACACTGAGGTTTTCTTTGACACTTTTCTCTTCTGACTGTGCCATTTCTTTTTCATTTCATTATGATAACACAAGTTAAAAACCAAAAATGAAACATCAAAAATATTTCGCCTCCCCTTCCAAAAAAGCAAGGAAAACAACAGAAAAACCAGACATAACCGCTGCCATCAACAGTAACTATTGGCTTCACAATAACAACACCCAACATGAGTTCAAAGCTTTGGCTTCATCTGGAGAAATTTCACATTCGATTCACTTTATTAAAACAAAATTCTCATCTGTTTAAAAGGTGAATAAACTTGGACAAAGGTGAATAAACTTGGCTTAGTTGAAATATTTTCATGCTGGACACTGTCTCAATGGAGCTGAGTGCTGTCCACCAGGCTCTTTCTCTGTGTTGACTGGTCTTTGATTTTTCTCTTGAATTAAGAAAGAGATTCATTAATTCCAAAAATACCTTTTCTACTACGAGCTAAGAATAACTGTGGGTTCCAGAAATTCAGCTACGAACAAGACCTATCTGGAACTACTCTTCTGTAGCTTAATCCTGAAGAGAAAGATGGACACTAAACTCATGAATCAAGATATGATCAAGAGAACTTCAGCTGGTGACAATTGCTATGAAGAAAGCAAGACAGGGAGAAGTGGTTGGAGGTGCCTGTGGTGAGAGCTAAGTTGTAGAGAGCCAAGGAAGGTCCTCTGGAAGGAGAGGACATGTGAGCTGATACCTATGTGATGGAATGTCCTGGGCATTCCTTCCCAGGACAGGGGGAAGCAAAGTAAAAATCCAGAGGTCAGGAGTGAGCTTGGCTTGTTTGGTAAGACCAAAGAGAGTGAGGAAGAGTGATAGATGGTTTCTGGATTCCTATGGTTTACTCTGCAGGTCACTCTTGTGTTAGCCCATGATTTAATCCTCACAGTAGCCATATTTCATACACATCATGCCAAATTTAGAGATGCACAGACTGACACCCAGAGACCTGGGATGGCATAGCTAGCCAAGAGCAGAGGGAGAAAGCACTCCAAGCATCATCTACCAGTTGGTGAGTGTGAGAGCCAGCCTATCCTACAGTTAGATAAAGCAGCTCACACAAGACCACCCTGACATCTGATGTCAATTGAAATTTTTGGAGAACACCCAAGTCACTGTTTGTTTTTGATAATCCATGAAAAGCACTCACAAAACTCATGAAAGCAGTTGTACTTGCAGTTACAGTTTGCTACAGGGAAAAGATAAGGATAAAAATTGATCAGGGGAAGAGGTATTGAGGGCAGAGTCCAGGAGGGGATGAAATGTGGAGTTTCTAGTCATCTTCCCTTTGTAGAGTGAGGGCAATGTTTCCCTCCTTGCATTCATTTGTGGCCATTCACACTGAGTACTGCCAAGCAGGGAAGGTCACCTGAGCCTTGGTGTGCAGAGTCTGTAGTAGGGCTCCATCATGTTGGTGTGACTGATTAATTGTCCACATGATTGATGTCAGTCTTCAGCCTTCTGGTAGCTGACTGATATTGTGTGTCCAAAATCTCCCACCCCAGATCATTGTGTTAGTATCCAATGTAAGCAGCCCCCATTCCAAATCACAGTTAGCTATCCAGGGGGACCCAAGACCCCCAGGCCAAGTCAATCCACCAGGTGTGACATTCCAGGGGCCTAGAGATCAGTTCCTGTTAGCCAAGGGCAAAGATCAGGCATTTTTTAAGCATAGTTAAATTCTTCACTGTGCACTGAGCTATCCATTTTACGTAGGATGTGGCTTATGAAACCAGAAATTTTCCTTGACCCCTTCACAGGACTTACTCAGCCTGCAGCTTTTAACCTGTCATGGGAGGAGGAGCACACAGGTGAGTGGGTGCAGGGGCTAGGATGAGTGCTTCTGGATGCTAGCGGGAGCAGAACACTGTGCAGCCCTGGGGCAGCATCTAGGGGGGTACCCATGACCCCCGGAGCCCCAGAAGGCATGTGTTACAGTGCACTCTTTTAGTTTTCCTGCCTGCAGATGACTTAAGTGTTTAAGAGCTCAGTGTGATAGTCCTCTGTATCCTCGGCTCTTGTTTGGCATCCAGGAAGAATCAGGTCGCATGAATATATCGAAGATAATAAATGTGGGAGATTTTATTGCTGATAAAAGTGGCTATCAGTGGGATGAAGAGCTGGAAAGGGGATGGAGTGGGAAGGTGGTCTTGCCCTGGAGTTTGGTGGTCTCCGGCCTAACTTTTCTCTGAGGTCCCACTGTCAATCTGTCCCTCCGAAGTCAAAATGTTTTTCTCTGATGGCTGGTTGCTTCTTCTCTTCTCTCCTTCTCTGCCATGCCTCTGCCAGTTGGAGCCTGGGGTTTTAGTGGGTAGAGGACAGGAGGTCAGCAAGCCATGGTGGTTTTGGAAAAGGCAACATTCCGGTGGGAAAATGAGGATGTAAAGCTTTCACTTTGGCTGCTGCTCTAGGCTTGAGAGTGGGGCTTCACCAGGAACCCCACCCTTTTCTGCCTAGAATTTCTCTGCCTCCTGTCGCTATCACTTATGAGGCACCCAGGTTTCTAGTATGCTTACCACTCCTCTCTTTGTCTTGTAGGTCCTTTTAGATGGCAATGGGCATGGGGCATCTGGGATTGATGGAGTGGTGCTTTCCTGAATTTGCAGGTGAAAAACTTCCTCTCCTACCAGGCTTTCAGGCTCCAGAGCTGACACTGGTAGGAGGTTATCTGGGAGTCAGTCACACTTGCCAGGCCACCCGCTCACAGCATGTTCAGAAAGGGCAGAGTGGAGGGAAGGCAGCACACTGGCACTCTTGGACTATCACCATGGCAACAGCTCCAGTCCAGCTTCAAGGACATCCCTTCCTGAGCCTTAGCCCTTCTCCTCACCAGAA
Organism: Plecturocebus donacophilus; assembly: GCA_004027715.1. Classification (NCBI taxonomy): domain Eukaryota; kingdom Metazoa; phylum Chordata; class Mammalia; order Primates; family Pitheciidae; genus Plecturocebus; species Plecturocebus donacophilus. Next base: position 21,729 of record PVKP010002186.1, read on the forward strand.
AGTTGTGAGCTTTGTCTGAGGGCAGCTTCATTGCTTGTGAGTCCCCACTGGGCCATGACAATTCAGGTTGCTCCCTTTTCCCATTGTGATGGCAGATGGCACCTGGCAAAGAGCGCAGGAACAGAATTACCTGCAGATGCCTCACATGGGTCGTGCTTCCTTTGACAGCCCTGCAGAGCCCCCACCCTCTCACCGGGCTTCAATCTAAGCTGATATACCTGAAATGTCCCTTCCTTCTCATGCTTGCTCTGCTTTCCTAGATCTACCTAAGTCTGACACAATCTGAAATATTTCTCCAAGTTTCCCCTATAAAGAGACAGTGTGGGGGGCAATCAGAATTTGGGGCTATGTGGCAGTCTTTCAAAATCTAAGCTGGCCTGTTCTTAGACCAAATCACTTGGGTAAATTACCTCAAATTCTGAGCCTGTTTTCTCTTTTATAAAGCTTCACAGGTTTTTTATAAATGAGGTTGTACACACCAGTGTTTAAGATATTAACTGATACATTATTAGCTATTGTTACTGTCATGTTGGCTGTTATGAAGGTTATTAGATGAAGGAATACACTGTCGTTGGTACATAATGGTTGCTCATTGCTCGCTATTTCTTTTATCTTCAAGGTGTCATTGTCCTCTTTTCCTAGCTCCTCATGAATAGCATTTGGTTACCTGATTATGTATGCACGCACATACACACACACACACAATCTCTTCACTCTCTCATCTTCAGCCAAAGCAACCTTCTTGCTCTTCATTAAATGCATCAAACACGCCCCATCTCTAGACATCTGCTCTTGCATTTTCTTTCCTTGCAGTGCTCTTTCCCAAGACAGCTGATGGCTTAACTCTACTTCATCCGGGTCTGTGCTCTGGCATCAGCTTTTCTGAGTCCTCTAATCTCGGCATCTAGGCAAGCAGCTTGAGTCACTCTTCCTGCTCCTTCTGCTTTGCTTTTCTGCATAGCACTTATCGTTACCTGCCGTTTTATCTGATCATATATTTGAGTGTTAATTTTCTATCTCCTTTATTAGAATTCAAGTTCCACCAGCACAGGGTCTTTGCTCTTCATCCTCTGTTCCTAGAATAGTGCTAGTTACATAGTAGATGCTTATTTAATATTTCTTGAATAAATGAAAGGATAATCTCTTGATTATATTCTAATGGTTTTATTTTATTTTATTAATTTTTAGAGACAGAGTCTCACTTTGTCACCCAGGCTGGAGTGCAGTGGTGCAATCATAACTCACTGCAGCCTTGAACTCCTGGGTTCAAGCGATCCTCCCACCTCAGCTTCTCAAGTAGTTGAGACTACAGGTGTGAGCCTCCACGCTCAGATAATTTATTTTTTTTCTTAGTGACAGGATGTTACTGTGTTGCCCAGGCTGTCTTAAACTCCTAACCCGAATAATTCTTCAGCCTCAGCCTTCCAAAGTGCTGGGATTACAGGCATGGGCCACCATACCCAGTATTTCTATTGTTTTCTTTGTTTACATACAGTCTTAGATAATAGGGTCCAGAGCTTACCTGTTTTCTGTCTCCACTTCAGTACACCTCAAAAGCATTTGTTTATATCCCATATTCAATGAAGACATCTAGAATACAATTGTATCCACCAATCAATCTATTTTAATGAACATCTATTTAATGAACATTTACTGATGTGTATTTTGTACATGGACCTGTGTTTGACTTTTAGAAATTGAAAGATGATTATGTTACCCTGCCTTCAAATAACTTACAGTCCTATAAAAGAACTCACAGCCTAGTAAGCTGAAATTACAGCCCAGATGAAGAAATACTTTCATTGTGACTCCTTACAACACACACACACACACACACACACACACACACACTCACACACATACAATGGAAACAATTGGTTTATTTTTATTTTTTGAGACAGAGGTCTCACTCTATCCCCCAGGCTGGAGTGCAATGACACAATCTTGGCTCACTGCAACCTCCGCCTCTTGGGTTCAGGGGATTCTTGTGCCTCAGCCTCCTGAATAGCTGGGATTATAGGAACCTGCTACCATGCTTGTCTAATTTTTGTATTTTTAGTAGAGATGGGGTTTCATCATGTTGACCAGGCTAGTCTTGAACTCCTGACCTCAGGTTATCTGCCCATCTTGGCCTCCTAAGGTACTGGAATTACAGGCGTGAGCCACTGTGTCCTGCCAATGGAAACAATTTTTTAGAAATACTATGTAGTCTTTACTCTATTTCAACTTTCAGAAATTCTGTTACTTACTAAATTGATTTTATGACTCATCAATGAGTTATGACTCCCAATTTTAAAAACATGGTTATAATAAAACTTATTTACTTTTCTTGATTGCTTAGACTTATGTAATTATCATTTCACAGACTTTTCATGTCTGTCTTCTTCACTACAATAATGGTGATGATGGCGACAGTAATCTTACTTTATGCCAAACACTGTTTTAAGCACTTTTCATGGATTATCTCATTAAATCTCCATAACAAGACTTTGAGAGCAGGTCTATTTCTAGCACCATTAAACAGATATGAAAAGCAGGCCCAGAGAGATTACAAAGCTATTTGAAGTCTCACAGCAAGTAAAAGGCAGGAAGGACCAGAGCTGTGTTCTTAAATACTACACCATATTGATTCCCAAGAGCCACTGGATTCAGGCAAGGACCATATCTGTTTTCACTCATTACTGTATCCCCAAGTTTGAGAACCTCTGGCTCCCCTCCTGATTTCTTCTCTCTTGTAGTGATGTTATTTCTTCATCTTGTTGTGTGGTGTAATAAAGAATATATCTGCTCTTTGTCTTCAGTTCTTTGTGTAGAGCTTCAAAATCCCTTGGAATTTCTTGAGTGATTGGCACACTTGAGCTGACTCATGGTGGGTCCCTAGATAACTTCCAGATAAGAGTTAGTCATCACAAGGACCAATCATGTGGTGAGAGGGTTGAAACTTTCAGCCATCTGACCTGAGAGATGGGACGAGGGCTGGAAGTTGAGTTCTATCACATGACCAGTGACTTAATACATTGTTCCCATGTGATGAAACCCTAGTAAAAACTTCTGGACACAGAGGCTCAGTGGATCTTCCTGGCTGGTGAATGCATTCACGTGCTGAGACAGTGACACACTCTGATTCCATGAGGTAAGGACATGAAGGATCCATTCCCTACTTCCAGATTTTGCCATTTGTGTCTTCTCATTTGGCTGTTCTGAATCTAGGGCCATTAAAATAAAACTCTAATAATAATTATAGGACTTTCAGGGAGTTCTAGGAATCAGTGTAATAAATTATCACAACTGAGGATTATGGAAACCCTTAGATTTACAGCCAGTCAGGCAGAAGTGTGGGTGGTCCCAAGACTTGCATCTGGCAGCTGGCCTCAGTGAGGTCCGTCTCATCAAGGGCCAGGCCCCGTGTGGGATCTGACCCTAATCCTGGGTGGTCAGCATCAGAGGTGAATTGCAGTGTGTTTAGTTTGGTGGAAACACAGTTTTTTGGAATTTGTAGCTGGTGGGGCAAAGGTAGGGGTGGTTTGGGACATCCACACATGCCACTGGTGTCTGAAGTGAGGATAGTCACCTGAGAGCCCTTGTTTTTAATGTGTGGGGTCTGCACTAACTCTGGGTAGTTGGTATCAGAGCTGAATTGAATTGCAGGACACCCAGATGGCATCAGAGACTTGTCAGAATGCTCCTGGAATCCATAGAAATCTTTGTGCTTCTCTGCCTCTCTCAGCCTGAGCACTCACTCTCACCTGACAAGCTTGTTTGAAAAGAAGCACTAATGATTAATGAGATTTAAGTTGTGAAAACTACAAGTACCGCAAATAAATTTGTACTTTAAAATTCATGTTTTCATGTGTAGCATGGTATGTCAGACATCAGTCTGTCAACAAATCATTATTTGGAAAAGGAAAGTCCAAATGTGTAGCATGGTATGTCAGACATCAGTCTGTCAACAAATCATTATTTGGAAAAGGCACTGAGGAATGGGAGCAATTGAGCCAGTGCTCTGAATTTTTCATTCAGGAGCACTGTCAACTGGGCGAGTGTTTTAACCTGTCTGGGATTTGGTTTCCTCAACTAAATACATGAAGGATGGCAAAAATTAGAATAAACTTTCTAATATTTTTAAGAAATGTATCCAGGTTAGCATCTTCACTCACCCCTTTCTAAGAACTTTTGGTTTCATTCAATATGTGGGTCCGGTGTCCTAATCCAAAGGTACACCTGCGTCTTGAATTAACATTAATTCAGGCAGGGCCTAATGATCCCAGAAACTCCCCTTTTCTGCAGGAGGCCTCTTCAGTTTGAAATAGACTAGAGGAGTCTCACCATATGGGTTTCTTAGAGTCTTCTGTGTTTACATACAGGCTTAGAGAATAGGGCCCAGAAAGGAACGGCCTGCTCACAAATGCAGTGCTCACAGGCACCAAACCCTCATTTTTTTCTTCTAGAGAATTAGAACTACTTCCCATTTCTGTACATTACAATCAGTTTTTCTTCGTCTTCCCACATCACTGGCACTCCCTGGCTCCCTGCAATGCCAAAACATCCATTCTGTACCCTCTGGACTCCTTTGCTGTCTACCTAAACCCTAAAGTGCTTTCCCATGGTACCTCATACAATCCATGCCCATGAGACTTCTGCTTATTTTTATTTCCATATAGACACCAGAAGTGAGATATCTATTCTGTAGAGGTGTTCAGGATGGAATAAGAAAACGTATCTCAAGTGCAGCTTATTGTTGGAATTTGATAAATATTAACTTGTGTTCCTCCTCCAATCACACAGAAGCAGCGACATATGTCCCTCTGGCACAGTGGAGGTTTATAGCTTTTAGACTTTACTGATCTAACAGCTGCAAACCTCTCCTTTGCAGGCTACATTCTGTGTTCTCATCACTCAGTTATATCTCAGTTCCTTTACTCTCTGAGTGTGATCTGGACCACTGGCAGGGACCAAAGAGGGTCACGGCAGTGGAAAAAGCCACAGTATAGATGAGCACAGACCCAAGTATGATGAGCATGACCACACATGTCATCCTGAGAGTCTAGCACAGAGCAGAGACTGCCCTGAGAGAGACCTGGCATTTCCTCATCCATCCTCAGTGGTGACTCAGACTGACTCTTGATAGCCCTGTTAGTCTCCAGCAGAAGGAGGGGAGCAAGAGTGAAAAAGCCAGCCATCTCCCCTCCTCATTCTGCATTCCTGGAGCCAGATGCCTGGCTTAAGAGGGAAAGGGAAAAGTTGTTATGCAAGGTAAGAAAAGAAGTTCAAACGATGCTAACTTTCAAAAACCAGAAGTGACTGAGATGTGTAAAATTGGCATAGGATGTCATTAAAGATGAGATGGAAGTTGGACAGCATGTTCATCATGGAACATGTTCATCATGGACAGCAGTGATTACAAAAAGGGAATAAAATTATTCCATGTTTGGAATCCATTGGCTACAGATTGCTTAATAAGTCGATTACAGAGGATTGAACAAGATTCAATTGAATCTGAAAGACTTGTTTGAGTGGCTGATTTTGGGTTTCAGAGTCAGATAGAGATGATTCTGGGAGTTTGAGGAGTCAAAAACAACTGCCAGAGGCACAGGGTGTGTTCACCCCAGCAGGTGGTCGCAACGCAAGGCAGCTGCCCATTAGCCATTATCTAGCAGGTGAGCTCACGGTGCAGGCAAGAGGCAGAGTGGGCAACCCCATCCTGATGGATCTTTCAAAGGCTTGGGCACATCAGTACAGATGACATGGAAAAGCAGCACGGGGCAGGTCATGCTGCACTTAGGGGCTGGGATGGGACCAGCACACTGGCTCTCTCCCCCTCGCGGTCAGAATGCACAGGTGACAGGTAACTTCTTGGCTATGTATCCCTCAAAATGCAGGCAGGGCCTTTTCTCTTGTCCATAATGACCTCGGATACATCAGGATCAGTGTGTTCATTATGTTTCCTCTTATTCTCAATTACTGTAAATGAATTTCTGCAGAATCACCGAGAACTGCGAAGATTTACAACAGATTAACTTTCATTTAGTTTAACAAAATTGTCTCAATGCATAAATCCAGGTCTGCTTCAGAATCATAAATTTTTATAGCTCCTGCTTAGTAGACAATCCTTTTTTCCCCTCTTCTTTCCTTCCCCCGCCCCTCTTGCTTCCTCTCAGACTCTGCTCTGCCTTCACAGTCCTCCTGGGCTGGGAAACCCTGTCAGACTCTTCTGAGCCAGGAGATGAAAGCTTCCAGAGAGCCGTGTAAAATATATTTATGGCCTCTCTCTGCAAATACTCCTGTTTCTTCATAAATGAGTATAAATGAAGCGTGACAAGCAATTTGCCGCATGGAGGCTGATATTAATGACTTGACATATTCATACTTGGTTGTACAATCACTTTTTTTCTTTTTCTTGGCCAGTGACACATTCTGGTCCAAAGGAACTTACATTAAGAATAGCCCCTTTTCCCATATTAAGAGGAAAACGTTTCCTAAACCTCCTATATTATTCTCATGGGTACTTAAGGGCTCTTTACAGTTAGCAGGAGCCTTCCTGTGGGAAGTAGAGTGGTACAGGGTGGAGAGGGGTCTTCGGTTAATTCATTTAACAAACTTCGTGGCCTCATGACCTCTGTTAGAAGAGTCGATGGGACAGGGTGGCCCACGCAGGGCCCATGGTCTAGTGGGGTGCTCTGGGACAGCCGGATCCAGGGTCAGACCGAGGACAGGCCTGCTCGGTTTCCTGCCAAATGCTGTCTCACTGTCAGATTGTTGTGGAAAGCTCCCCAACACCTCTGGGAAGGGCGGTCGCTCTAAGGACCACACACTGGGACAAGGCAGAGACATAATTTGGGAAATTAGAATATTAATGCTCTCTTCCATGAGTCGTTTTCCCCAGCAAGGCCATGTTCAAAGCAGATGAACCCATTAAAAAAAAAAGTTCTCAGGTTATTATTTTAGGAGGCAAAGTCCAAAATGCAAAACATAAGACAAAGAAGTTTTGAAAGGCCACATGTCCACCTCCACCAAAAACAGGGCCGCTCTAAGCTGAGGAGGAGGATGGTGAGGAAAGAGAGGGAGGGCCCTGTCCTCAGCAGTGAGTGAGTCAGGAAACGCCTTGGAAGAACTCACTTTAAATCCAATGAGCTGACAGGCGGCGCTCTACTTTTACCCACCACTAGACTCAAGGAGGCATCAGCCTGGCAACTGGGTCCTGCACCACTGCAGGGTGAGAGTAAGGAGCGCGGGGTGCCATGGCAGCGAAGCGATACAGGTCAAGTTCCCCCATGGCTTTCCCCTTTCCCCTCTTAAGGCTACTTTTAAGCTTTAGAAGGGAAAAAATGAGAACCAAATAATGCAGCAATCAAGTGCAGAGATGACTGATGCATGCGAAAGGGGAGGTAGGGGCCAGTGAGGATGCTGCTGATACCACCCATTCATGGGCAACATGGGTTGGGTGGGGCGTGGTGGTGGGAATGGCTACGGGAGGTGATTCAACATGAAGAACAGCATAACCATGTGTGTGAGGAAAGAGAAAGGCAAGGAAGTGTCACGTGTGACCAGAGGATTGCACCTGGATACTCAGTGATGCAAACTTCTGTTGGATTCCAAATCCCTTTCTCAGGTCAACCTTGGGATGTACAAGGTTGCCTCTTCCACACATTATAAGCTGTTTGATCGAAAATACAGTTGACAAGCAGATTAAAGATTCATAACAATTTGGAGATGTTACTTTCTGTAATTTTGTGATGAGAATGGACCTAGCAGAAACCTAACAAAAACCACATTGTCAGCTTGGCCCCTGAGGCACTCAGGATTTCATAGGAATTTGAAAAAGAGATCCCATGAATTATTTCTTCCTCTAGAGAGACACTCCCATTCCCCACATTGCCCCAGCTGAGGCATTCTGTAACACTTTAGGAAATGATAGCAAATACAACAATAGTTCTTTTGAGATAGTCAATAATAAAATTAATTACTATTCTCAGGATGAGAAAGCACGATGAAAATTTCTCTTACAGGTCGAGGATTCTGCTTCCTTAGCAATTTGCAAGAAGTTGATGTACATCAGTGTAAACCAAAAAGCATCTGTGACAGGTCTTAATCGATTTAGAAGTTTATTTTGTCAAGGTTAAGGACATGCCCAAAACGGCCTGCAGTCTGTATTTTTCTCCGAAGATTATTCTGAAGGCCTCAATATTTAAAGGAGAAAAGCAGGCTGGAGGGGGAAAGAGTAAGATATGGTCACATTACTGAATTCGCATTTTGCCTGAGAAAAGGAGCAGGTACAGGAATAGTGAATTATGCATTCATTTTGCGCTCAGCAAATTGGTACTTTACATTAGATAAAGTGAACATAGAGTAGCCACCTGTGGAGATATCTGGCCTTTAATCTGTTGCTATTTGCTTAGGAACAAACAGAAAGGCAGTTTCTTGCATGACTCAGCTTTTGGCTTAATGTTTTCCTTTTTGAATGGTGAATTGGGGTCCCAAGATTTTATTTTCCTCTCACATAAGCAAACATGTATCAATGTCCCTCTTGCCCAGGAGCAGTGCCTGGTGCTGGATCGTTTGATTTCACCAGAGGTGAGCCTCAGATGGGGAGAACAACCTTTCACACTTCAGCAGAGCACACAGGCTTGGACAGCACAGTTGCCTGGAGGAGGCTGATTTTGCAAGAAGTCTTGATAGAAATGGCTATAAGAGAATGAGGAAGAATGTTATTCCACGTTATTCTGGAATAACACATGGTATGAGAAAAGGAGAGGAGCCAGAGCTTCTGCTTTCTGGTTGGGTAATATATACAACTGCAACTCTGGAAAAATAATCTAGGTATATTCTCTCCACCAGCAAGAATTCTCAGTGACCGGCCTTTGCAGTGAACTGTAATCTGCAGCCTTTCTAGCCAATCCCAATTGCTGGAGACAGCATATGCTCTCTCTTGCATGCCTTCTCTTGTAATATGAGCTTTGTAGATTTTCCTTCTTGTTGTTATCTAGATTTAAGAGTTTTATTCATTAAACAGTGTGTAGTCCTGCCTTGCAATTATTTGTCGATGCTTTATTTTCACACTAGATTATAAATTACTAGAGGACAAGGACCGTGACTTATTATCTTTGCTCCCCCTAGTAGCATCGGAGAGCATTATTCTAATAGCACTGTTCAGAATGGAAGACCTGAAGCAGGAAGACCTGGAACTGCTTATGCATTTATTCCCTTCTGGCTGTGTGACCTCATGAGGTTGACCAAAGCTTTCTGATTCTCAGTTTCCTCATCCAAAAAGTGAGTATACAAAATAGCTGCAACATAACATTACCGTTAAAATTCAATGGCGTGACAAGAAGTGAGTAAGTTACTTTTGGGGGCTTAACAATTGATCAAAGGTAGAAAGCTAGGTTAAATATAAAGTTTTGCTTTCCTAGTAATAGATATTCAAGTGTCATTGGGAATGATGAGAAACACTTTGAGGGAGCTGAAACAGACAGGAAATAGGGGTTGGATAAGCACACAGGCTGATGACCTTTTTAGGTCTGCCACTTTGTACTTGTAAGTTAATCAGAATTGTGGTTTCTCCACTGGTCTACCGCAATATTATATACTCAGTAGATGACAACCTGAAAAAGATCCCCATTAAAGACGAGCTCACATAGGTTAATTGTCTACGCTGCTTCTAAATGCTTGCTCGGTTTCCACTTCCTGTTGCAATTTGTCTGTGTGGAGCTCTATGCTTACTTTTTTTTTTGAGACAGGTTTTCTCTCTGCTGCCCAGGCTGGAGTTCAGTGGTGTGATCTCAGCTCGCTGCAACCTCTGCCTCCCAGGTCCAAGTGATTCTTATGCCTTAGCCTCCCCAGCAGCTGAGATTACAAGTGCCCACCATGACACCCAGCTAATTTTTGTATTTTTAGTAAAGAAGGGGTTTCACCATGTTTGTCAGGCTGGTCTCAAACTCCTGACCTCAAGTGATCTGCCTGCCTTGGCCTCCCAAAGTATAGGCTGACATTAATATTAATAACATCAATATGATAAATGTGATACTGTATACCATATTAGAATGTGAGCTCCTTGAGGGTAGCAGTTTTTGTCTGATTGGCTTACTTTTGTGTCTTCAGAACCTATGACAGTGTCTGGTTTGTATTACATGTTCGATAAATACTGAATAAATGAATGAGTAAACAAATGAATGAGGCTTCTACAGTGTTCAGCCAATCCTAGCAGTTCCTTTGGATGCTAAAGCAGCTTGGATCAGGTGTGTTTAGGGGCTGGTAAATGAATAAAGCTTGGCTAACCAATGTGATGACTTCTTGCAGTTGGGTTAATTCAATACCCGAGGCATCTTCTGGAGATTATGTCAAAACAGCTAGTTTCCCAGGCAGACAGGCAGGGCTCATAAATCTGCTCAGTGCATTCTCTCTTTCCTTAACAACAACAAAAAAATTCATTTGGAGGTAAAATGTCCGGAAGGGGCCTTCAATAATATGTGTCATCGAGACAGAGAGGGCCAAACAGTCACCTCAGTACTGGGAGCCATATCTCACCTCTAGTTAGTGTCAAACCTTGTCTCATTTGTCAACAAAGCACTGGGGGAAAAAATACTATCAGGCAGCCACTATGATACAGGCTCTTCCTAACCAGGGGAGAATGTGTTTACACAAGGAAGACTCTGTTTTGGCAATGGGTATTTCTTCACTTCCCATCAGTCAGTGGGAATTCAATAGGACGTGTGCTCAGACTCTGCCTCAGATAACAGGCGGGCTGACAACTAATCAGTGTGCCCTTTCTAGGGACAATGAGCAGTTACTCTTCAACTACACTGAAACAAAGGCCACAGCAAGCACAGAAAACATGTGCTTTCAAAGGGGTTTTACATTCCTTGTCTCGCACATAACTGAAAAACAAAACAAAAAAGTGAACTATAATAGGAAATTTATTGATCTTAACTTACAAAGGGTTAAACTAAGGTCAGAGAGGATAAAGACAGTATTTTTGTAACCAAAATGCAGGTTAGTTGCTCACTGCATGCAGAGTCCAATTACCAAGACCAAGGCTATTTACAAAGTAAGTGGATTTATTCTGAGGCTAGCTTGGGGAAGAATTATGGATGTCCTGCAGTACGGCTTCACTTTTGGAGTACAGTTGGGCATTTTTATAAGGTAGAGTAGGAAATGAGCAAGGGTAGGGGCCTCCCTGCTATCTGGATCCATCATCTACCAGGCAGTTGAGTTGGCATCTTCCTGGGCAGAAGTAAGTTGTAAAAGTTGCCAAATGGGCATGCTTTTGACATACCCTGCTGAGTTGACCCCCTGGAGGTAAAGGTTCAAGATGGCAGGCTTTGGTCTGCAAATCAACTGTTAATTCTGGAGGACAGATCCCTCTTTGAGCACATGGATGAACTTGCCCTGTAAGGAATGTCTGTTCAGTAGGAGGTGAAAGGTTGTATTTGCATTTCTAAAGGGCTAAGTAGGAAGCAGAAAACGGGGACAGGGGAGAGGGGAAAAGAATAGAAAATATTCATAAAAATAATTAAACTATCTCTTAGAAAAATGCAGGTACTTCATTACAGTTGATAAATATTTGTTTTTAAAGAAATGAATAGAAGACATGAGTTTTATTTTTATTGTGTGGTAGGGCAAGTTGGTGTATGTTTTTTCTTCATTAAAAAGTTTCTTGCCGTTCTCAAACATGTTTTACTTTGTAAGAATTTGAGGAGTAGAGTGTCAAATTTAATGAAAAATTGTATTGAGTTTCTGATGAATCTTGGATTTAATTTACAAATTCATTAGGATGGTATCATTTTTGAAATCCTTTCATGTTTATTCTAATATTTTCCAGGTTTTTATTTAAACTTTAATTCATATCAAAATAATTTTGATGCGAAGACTGGAGTAGGAATCCATTTTCCATTACTTTCCAGAGGATTAGCCATTTGTCCAGACACCACGTATTGATTAATCCATCCTTTTCTAATTGCTTTTTCCTAACATTATATCTTATACGACATATAACTTAGTTTTGGACGCTCTTTTTCATTTCATTGATGTGTGTCCTTCATTTATGTGCAAATATTAAGCTCAGAATTACTATACCTTATAATGCTTCAAAAAGTCTTCAGACTTATTCTGGATATACTTTCTTGTTTACTTTTTTATTACTGTTGAATCAGCTTGTCTGTCCCTATTATCTCTCCTTCCTGTCTAAAATATCAATATCTCATAAATTTAAAATTGTAGATTTATAGTTTTGACACCTTATAGGTTTATAGAGTCTTATAGCTTTATAATATTGACTTTTCACCCCAAAATATTGTGTGTCTTTCCATTCATTATGACTTTTTTTTAATCATTCTTTAACAATTAAATTTTTTTTTCACGGAATGCTAACACATTCTTGTTAATGATCATATTTTTATTTGTTGTTGCAATTATAATTACAAACTTTTTCTCATTATGTTTTCTAAGTGGTTGATCTTTTTATAGTGGGAAGCTATTGAATTTTGTATGTTGATTTTATTATCAACCACTTTACTGAGTTCTCCTTTAGTTCTTAATTGTGTTCAGCTGACTCTCTTGGGCTTTCTAGATATGCTCTTTTGTCTTTGGTAAATGACAATACTTTTTGAATCCTTTCAAATTTTATGCCTCGTATTTCTTTTCCTTGCTTTCTTGTCCTGGCTAGGACGTCCAGAATAATGATAAAAAATAGTGAGGAGAAGAGCTAACTTTGATTTACTCCTGATTTTATTAAGGATCTTTTTAGTGTTTTTGCCATCAAGCATAATGCTGGCTTTTGGTTTAGTCTTTGGCTACTTTATTAAGAATTTTACTTTTATTTTAAGAATGAGTAATGAATTTTATTAAATATTGATTATTCAGCAGCTGCAGTGGTATCTGCTCCTTTTCTGTTAATGATAAAGATCGTCGTGTAAGGCATTTGATGGCCACATATTTCAATATTAATCTCCTTCAAGACTGCTTGTTAATATATCATTTAGGACATTCACAATGACAATTGTTAGTATATTTCATGTATGTCTTATGTCATTGTGCTGTTTGTCATAATTTGATAACTAGAGTAGGATGGTTTTATAAATATAATTTGGGAACTTTGGGTTTTCATGTTCTGGAAATGTTTTGAAAGCACTTGAGCAATTGGTTAACTGAAAGATGGCTAGAATCCATCTGGAAGCTGGTGAGGGCTGGTATCATTTATCATGTTCTTATGCATATTATCTCTAAATTTAGGGTTAAATCTAGAGACTTTGTATCAAATTTATGCTTGATGTATTTTTATAAGAGTATTTCTTAATATTGTAGGGTACTTTCATTAGGAATGTCTGAGTTTTCTCTTTTAATGATATTAGAAGCCATTGATAATCATTGTCTAGACCCAGTAATTCACTGGGAATCGCAAATGGCTGATATCACTTTGTTAGAAAGAAAAACTTCAGCTGAATTAGATTTAAAGAACTTTAATTGAGCAATGAATGACTTGTGAATCAGGTAGCCCCTGGAAGCACAGCAGATTCAGAGAGACTCCAGGGGTGCCTTGTGGTCACAACAAATTTATAGACAAAAAAGTCACGTGATGTACAGAAATTGGAAGTGAGTTATAGAAACAGCTGGATTGGTTACACGTTGGCAGCTGCCTTGTGTTCAAACAGTTTGAACACTCAACAATGTATGAGTGGTTGAAGTACGGCTGCTGGGATTGGCCAAGACCCAACTATTGTTACAGGCACGTACTCCTAAGTTAGGTTTTCACTGTTGTCTACCTATTAAGTTAGGTTACTGTCAGTCCACAAGAACTCAAATATAGAATTACAGAGTACTTTTCAGGCCATATTTAGTTTGCTTTAACAACACCTTTCTACAACTTCTTTCTTGTTTATTTGATGGAAGTCTTTTGTTAGAAGAAACTTTCCCTTATTAATATTTAATTATTTTGAAGCATAGTTCATATAGGAATGGCAGGATAAATGCTTAATTATTACTTTCTCTTTTCAAAATAATGAGTTGTTTTCTCAGCATTCTTCAAAGAATAGCAACCAGAAGTAGCCCAATTTGCTTTGTTATTATTCCTTTTGTATCTTTATGAACTCCTGGATTTAGACTTGTTTGATATGCCGCAACCCGTTACAGTTATTAACCTCATTAATGTTCACATTTTCTAGTCTGGATGGGAATATCTTGTTAAACTCTAGCCACAAGTGCTTTTTGTGGAGAGATGTCAGAGCCCTGCCATTGGAAAGTGGTCAACTCATGGCTTGGTAACAAGAATCTGTTGACAACAGTAGAGATTTGAGAAAGAAAGTTTTATTAGACAGAAAGAACACTGCAGTAGAGTGCAGTGTGCTGCCTTAGCAAGAAAGGACTGAGTGCTTTGATGTGGATTTTCCCTTAGGGATATTTATGTATCTTAAAGTGGGAGCTTCAGGGTAATTTGAACCATATTAGCCACTAGGTCATAATAAATGATTACATTTGTAGACATCTTGGTGCCTTAATGTCAGCAAAAGTTGCACAATGAGTTAGAATATGTATGCATTCTGGAGATGTATAGAAATTCTAGTTACTTATACTTTTTTTGAGAAAGGAGCCTGGAACCAGGTGCCAGCTTTAGATAATAGGGAAGTGTAATTACTTCTGAATTCCTCAGATAAGCAGTGCTGCCTCTGGATGGCCTGCATGATGGCCACCAGGTGATCTTTGCTCTACTTACTTAGGACATGAACTTTGTAGTATTTGATATTGTTCTTGCTTTCTAATGGTAAAAAAAAAAAAAAAAAGTTATAGCCTGATTTTGTACATTTTTTTGTGCCCCAGATCTAGAATCTGGAATAATTTTTCCAAGGAATCCTGGTTTATCTTAGTTAGAAATAATATTTAGAGAAAGTATTCTGAGCATGTGGGGTGTTCACTGCTTCTGGTTAATCATTGCTTTTAGGTGTTTTTGGTAGATAAAGAAATTTTTCAAAACTCATTTTGGAAGTCGATACTGATACTTCAGGGATTCTACTAATTAAGCATCATAATTCTTTAGTTTATATATTTTATATCACATAAACACACAATTTCCTAAAGATAATGTTAGTATTACTAGCAAAGAGCTGTAAGTGTGTGTATGTGGTAATTACCTCTGTCCTTAGGATATATCCCCACTGAGTATGTACATTCAAAAATCACTGTTTTAAAGTCATCCAGAACAGTGTCTTCCTGCATCGTTATGCTACCAAATAAATACTCAATTACATCATTTGCTTAATTTATTTTTTATTTGTAAGGATTGCTTTTAATTTAATTTTGTGTTGTTATTTTCATCTCCCTAATGATTAATGACGTAGAACATATTTTCATCTGCTTATTGGCTGTTTAAATTATCTTCTTTGGAAAATAGCAATTGAAATAATTTGTCTATATATTAATTCAGCTTTTTGTCTTGTTATTGAATTGTAAGAGTTCTTTATAGATTCTGATACAAGTCACTTTTATACATATATGTATGTGATTTATATGTATTTCCTCCCATTCTGCGAATTGTATTTTCACTTTCTTGACTGTGTTCTATGAATAACAAACGTTTTTAGTTTTGATGAAATCCAATTTATCTATTATTTCTTTTGTTGCTATGCTTTTGGTGTCACATCAAAGAAACCATTGCTTAATATAACATGATGATAATCCTGTGGGTTTTTAAAGTTTTAACTCTTACATTCACTTTTATGATCCATTTAAGGTTATTTTTGAGGAATTGTTTGTAAACTAATTATGGAATGAGTAAGGGATCCACCTTTATTCTTTTGCTTGTGGATATCCAATTGTCCTACCACCAAAGATTAAAAAGACAACATTTTCAAACCGAATTGTCTTGGTATCTGTGTAAAATGTTACTTGGCCATAAATGGGGAGGATTTATTTCTATACTCTCATTTCTAGTTCATTGATCTCTCTGTGTGTCTGTATGTCAGTACCACATTGTCTTGATTCCCATAGCTTTGCAGTAATTTTTAAAATGGACAATATGAGAGTCCATTTGTTATAATTTTTTTAAGATTTTTTTTGATAATTTTGGGTTCCTTGCATTTACCTACGTATTTTAGGATCAACTTGTCAATTTCTGATAAACAACAAATTAGAATTTTAATAGAAATTGCATTGAATTTGTAGAGGAAATTGGGATATATTAGCATTTTAACAATATTATTAAATTTTTTGATTTACGAACATAAAATAACAAGTAGAGATTGAAGCAGTATTTATTTCTATCGTTTAAATTTCTTTTATTTTGATCTTTTAAATTTCTTTCAACAGTGTTGGTGATATTCAGTATACAAATCTTGAACTTATTTTAAAAATTTATTCCTAGATATTTTACTCTTTTGAATACCATTATAAATACAAGTTTTATTAATTTCCCTTTTGAATTTTTTATTGAAAGTGTATAGAAGTGCAATTGATTTTTGTATATTGATCTTATAATCTTCAATCTTGCTGAACTCTTATTAGTTTCAGTAGTTTTTTAGTGGATGTCTTAGGATTTTCTATATAGAGGATCCTGGCATCTTTAAAGAAATATAACTTTGCTTCTTCTTTTTCTCACTGAATTTTAAAAATTGTTTTCTTCTTGCCTAATCACCTTGGCTAGATCCTTCAGTGCAATGTTTATAGAAGGGGCAAAGGTGAATATTCTTGCATTTTTCCTGATCTGCGGGGAAATTATTCAATCTTTCTCTGCCTAATGTGGTGTTACATGTGGATTTTGACTAGGTTCTCTTTATCAGGATGAGGAAGTTCCCTTTCATTCTGAATTTTTTACACTTTTTTTAATCATTAAAGTATTTTGGATTTAAAAAAATGTCTTTTGCATCTGTTGAGAAGATTATATTGTTTTTGTACTTTATCCTGTTAATATGGTGTATTACATTGATTCATTTATAAGTGTTAATCCAATGTTGAATTCCTGTGATAAATTCCATGTAGTCATAGCATGAAATTCTCTTGTGTTTCTGGATTCAATTTTTCAGTATTTTGTTGAATATTTTTGCATGTATGGTCAGAAAGGATATTAGTCTGTAGTTTTTTTTTTATTGCAATGTCTTTGTCTGGCTTTGATGTCAGGAAATACTGACTTCGTAGGATAAGTTGGAATGTGTTCCTTCTTCTTACTTTGTGAAGGAATTTATGAAGTGTTAGTACTGATATTGAAAATATTTGGTGGAGTTCATTAGTGAAGCTCTGTGGGCTTGTGCTTTTGCTTTAGGAAGTTTTAAAACTGCTACTTCCATCTCTACTGGTTATAAGTGTATATATATTTTCTATAAAATTGAGTTTGTTTCAGTTGTTTGTGTCTTTCTTAAGAATTTGTCCATTTTATTTAAGTGAACTGATTTTATGACATACAGTTGTTCATGGCACTTTCTGACAATCTGTTTCATTTCTGCAAAGTTGGTAGTGCTACAGCCTCTTTCATTTATGATTTTATTAATTTGTATTTTCAGTCTGTTTTTCTTGGTTAGCATAAACTAAAGATGTATTAATTTGTTGAACATTTTAAAGAATCAACTTTTGGTTTTGTTAGTATTCTCTATTGCTTTTCTATTTTATATTTCATTTACTTTCACTCAATTTTTATTGTTTTTCTCCTACTGCTTATTATTAACTTGATATTTTTTATTTTTATTGCTCTATATTACAGCTATACATTTCCATGTAAACATTGCTATAGTTGCAATCCATAAGTTTCAGTATATTGTAAGTTTGAAAACACTTTTTAGTTTTATGATTATTTATTTTTGGCTCCTAAGTTCTTTGTGAATGTGTTGTCTAATTTCCACCTATTTGTGATTTTCCCAAATTTCATTTTGTTGTGGATTTCTAACTCAAGTCTATTTTTGTCACAGAATATGTATTGTATGACTCTAAGCAATTTAAATTTATTTAGCCTTAGCATTTGATGTATCCTGGAAAGGTTCACTGTATGTTAGAGAAGTATATATATTCTGCATTGTTGAGAAGTGTGTTGTGTAAATGTCTGTTAGCTCTAGTTGGTTTATGGTAGTTTTTAGTTATTCTACTGACTAGTTTATCTCATACATAGTTATTTTATTCATTACTAGAGGTATTGAAAAGGTGTTCATTACAAGAGAGGTATTGAAAACTCAACTACTAATTGTCGATTTCTCCCTTCAATTTTAGAAGTTTTTGCTTTATGTATTTTGCTTCACATAGTAGAGGCATATTTACTTATTATATCTACCTAATGAATACACTTTCTTTGTCTCTAGTAAAATTGTTTTTCTCATACAGTCTATTTTATTTACGTAAGTATAACCACTATGGCCTTCGTTTGTTTAGTACTTGAATGGTGTGTCTTTTTTGATCATTTTACTTTCAACTTGTTTGTTTCTGAATATAATGTATGTGTTTTGTGGACAGTATATAGTTGGGTCATTACAAAAATATTTTCTGCTTATCTCTACCATATGATTGGAGTATTTAATCCATTCATAATTATTATAACTACAGATTAGATAGGCTTTTCATTTGCCATATTTGCTATTTTTTCTATACTGTCTTTTTGTTTTGCTTTGTTTTGTTTTCTCGTCCTTGATTCCTGCCTTTTCTGTTAAATAGATAATTTTCCAGTAAAGCATTTTAATTCTCTTGCTGTTTTCTTTACTGAATTATTTTCTTGTTTTTCTGGAGATTATAATTAGCATCTTAAATTAAAATAATCTTATTCAGGTTAATGTTAATTTCCATAGTATACATGAACTTTGCTCTAATATACCTTCTTTTCTAACCCCTCTCCTTTGTATTATTAATGTCATACAATCCCTTCTTACATTATAAGCCCTTCAACACTGCTTTATAATACTGAATTTTGTAGCAGTCTTTTGGGTCAGTTATAAGAAGGGAAGTCTCAAACAAAAATACATTCATATTATCTAGTTATCTTTACTGGTGCTTTTTATTTTTTGTGAATGTATTCAAGTATCCTTTCATTACAGCCTAAAAAACTCCCGTGGTATTTATTGCAGGGCAGCACTGTTAGTAGAACATTCTTTCAGTTTTTGTTTATCTGGGAATGTCTTAAGTTTATCTTTTGCTGGGTAAGGAATTCGCGGTTGACAGTCTCTTTATTTAAACACTTTGAAGATGCTATCTGCTATCCTTAGTCTCCATGATTTCTCATAAGAAGTGTATGCTGTTATTCTTAATGAGAGTTATTTTTATGTGATGTTATTTTTCACTTGCTTGATTTTCTTTCTGTCATTTTGGCCATAATTTGTTTAGGTATGAATTTTCAAATGTTATTTTATTTTACTTGGAGTTTGTTGAAATTCTTGCAAGTATAGATTAATGTTTTAAATCGAATTTGGGAAGTTTTCAGCCATAATTCTTTCACATATTTTTATACCCCATTCTCTTTGTAATATAGGAGTGAAAAGAAATTACTTAGGCAGTTAGTGAGGATTCAGGAGTCCTTGATAAAGTTTCTCTTTTAATAACAAATGAAGTTGGCCGGTCATGGTGGCTCACGCCTGTAATCCCAGCCCTTAGGGAGGCTGAGCTGGGTTGTTCACAGGGGTCAGGAGTTGGAGACCAGCCTGGCCAACATGGTGAAACCCCATCTCTACTAAAAATACAAAAATTAGTTGGGCGTGGTGATGGGCACCTGTAATCCCAGCTACTTGGGAGGCTGAGGCAGGAGAATGGCTTGAACTCAGGAGGCAGGAGTTGCAGTGAGCCAAGATCTCACTATTGCACTCACCCCTGGGTGAGAAGAATGAAACTTTGTCTCAAAAAGAAAAAAGTTAAAAAACATTTTAAAAGCAGCCCCCAAATCATTTCCTTTCAACACAAAGCGGTCTGAAAAATCAAGCTGCAAGCACAGAAAAGCAAGCTGGAAGCTTGCATAGGAGATTGCCGGCATTTATTGAATTTCTTTCCCTTCTGTATGTGGAATGGTTATCCATTTCTTTGTGTTTCTCATAATCATCTTTTTGTTGAAAACTAAATATTTTAGATAATATACTGTAACAACTTTAATCAGATCCTTTTTCCTTTCTAATTTTCTATCTTTTTGGTTTATTATTATTATTTTGTTTTAATTACTTCTTGCTATTTGTTTAGGGAATTGCCTGAACTAGTCCTGTAAATTCTACATTCTCTGCAATTGAAGCTACGGAGTTCTCTACTACTTTTTTAAAAACCTGTTTTAATTTTTATGCTTAGCTTTCCAGGGTTCATCATCATGTCATTGTAATGTGATCAGCTAATATAAGTCAGAAGATTTTTTTACAGGCTTTACTTGTTTGTCTTCCTCCCTTTGCAAAGGGGATCGGTGTGAGAAGGCATAACCTCATATTTCAGGTAGTTTACAAGCTTCGCCTGCTTCTGCAGGGCTGCCACACCAGCCAGTGGTGACTGGGTCTTATCTTTTATCTTGGGCATGGGTACAGCTTTGTGCATGAGTACAGCCTTTGAAATCTTCAGAAATATATCAGAACATTCAAGTTTCTATGATCATCTTGTTCTCAATTATTTCCTTTTATATTTCTGGCTAGGCTCTTGTTTGCCACAAGCAAATCAAGTCATAGCTTCAGGAAGCTTCAGTGTTGTCAAAAAATTGCTATTGTTCTGGAAATGCAATAGGGGTAGGCCTTTTCAAAATTTCTTCCTGATGAGCTGAGCTCTGAGTTAAATTGAATAGCCATGGCACCGGGGAATAGAGTTTTTTTCTGGGAGCTGAAAGTTTAGACAAAATACTGATGGTGCTCTGAAGATTGTGTTTTTGATGGAATTTTAGTTGAGGTAAGTGATTTTGATTGATTGCAAAATACTGGCTTTTCATGGCTATAACAGTACTGAGTTGACAATGAAGTAGGAATGGAAATAGTCCCAAGTTAAAATGTTATACACCCTGCCCTGCTGTTACTGATAGTCAGTAGTTGCTTCTAGATAAATGATATTTTAGTTTTCTCTAGCTTTGGTTAATTTCCAGAGTTCTGAAAAGGTTAATGGCTAATTTTGGTTTTCTAGTATTTTCATTGCTATGGTGGAAGAGCAGTTCACAGAAGTTACCACACTATCATTTTAGTCAATCGCTATACCTATTTTGATGGTTTAGCTAAATCCTTATCGTCACAGCAGAAAGTCAGTACATACTCTACTGTATTCACTATTTACCCTCACGGAAAATACATAAATTTTATGTTCATCACCTGCCTTGCATCTGTGTAATTTCAGTCATTTAGGTTGTCTGAAGCTTATTCTTTAGATTTTTGGGAAAGAATCATGAAAGCAATAGTCCTTCTATTTTTGCATAGAAATAAAACTGTGCCTGTGCCTTTCACACTTGCATATTAGATGGACTGGACATAAAGTCCTTGACTTAAATTTTACTTTGTTGAATGTTTTAAATATCCTGTGATATGAAATGTTGGTCTTGAAAAATCTAATGACCACATAGGTTTGTTTTTCCTTCATAAGTTATTTGACTATTATTAATTATTTGCCAGAAGTTCCAAGAAAGCTCCCACCTTCCCCACTTCCTTCCTTCTTTCCTTCCTTCCTCCCTCCATTTCTCTCTCCCTTCTCCCCTCCCTCTCTCCCTTCTCCCCTCCCTTTCTCCTTCCTCCCCTCCCTTTCTCCCTCCTTTCTTCTTCTTCCTCTTTCTTTCTTGCTTGCTTATTTGCTGTCTGCTTTTTGTTTTCTTTTTCTTGTAAAATAATTTTAGTATTGTCTAGTAGATGTTCATAGGTATGTGACATGCTATTTTAATATATAGATTCATGTAATATTTTAATTTGGAAAGGCTTTCTTGAAATATATTTTATTATTTGTATCATTCATTGCTTTAATTTCTTCTTTTGGAGCTCTAAATCTATGTATATTGAATTTCATATACAAGTTTTCCTCCTGTTGGCCAAAGTCATTACAAAAATTAACCTGAAAAACTAGTTCAGGCCATAATTGGAAGAAGTTGTCAGACATGCATCTATCCTCCCTTTGCAATTCAGGAACAACTGATTAGAATTAACATTAAAACAGAGACCTTAAGATTGACTAAACTGACTCTTTGTAGCAATGAGATATCACATGACAGACAGCAGGTCCTGAAAGAAATCAAAGTATTTTACGCAAGATATATTTATTTGACATATTTTGAAATGACCCTGCAAAGCTATCTCTTATGGGGAAAATCTACATTCTGCAGAGAATCTCCTTCCATTTCCCCATCTTTTTCCTGATCCAGAAGAGAATTAACTAGGAGTCTGGCAACTTAATAAGTCTGATAGAAATGTTTACACTATTTACAATAGCAAAGATGTGGAACCAACCCAAATGCCCATTAATGATGGACTGGATTAAAAAATGTGGTATATATATATACCATGGAATATTATGCAGCCATAAAAAGGAATGAGATTATGTCCTTTGCAGGGACATGAATGAAACTGGAAGCCATCATCCTCAGCAAACTAACCCAGGAGCACAAAACCAAACACTGCATTTTCACTCATAATTGGGAGTTGAATGATGAGAACACATGGACACAGATAGGGGAACAGAGAGGGGAACAATGAGAACACATGGACACAGAAAGAGAGAACAACACACACCGGGGCCTGTTGACGGGTAGGAGGTGAGAGGAGGGAACTTAGAGTATGGTTCAATAGGTGCAGCAAACCAGTATGGCATACATACACCTATGTAACAAACCAGCATGTCTTGTTCATGTATCTTTTTTTTTTTTAGAAGAAATAAAGAAAAAAAAGAGAAACATTTAGCAATTTATTCTCTCTGAAGCCTGCTACCAAGATGTTCATCTCTGAATAAGAACCTTTGTCTCCACAACCACTTATCTTAACCCAGATACTTCTTTCTATTGATTTCAGCTCTTTAAATAATAACATAACTCTTTTAACCAATTGCCAGTGTTTGAATTCACCTATGACCCAGAAACTCCCCGCCAACCCCCACTTTGAGTTGTCCCACTTTTCCAGACTGAACCAATGTGCCTCTTACATGTATTAGTTGATGTCTTATATCTCCCTAAAATATACAAAACCAAACTGTAGCCTGACTACCTTTGACACCAAGTCACAGGATCCCATGGGATTGTGTTACAGGTCATAGTCCTCATATTTGGCTCAGAAAAAATATCTTCAAATATTTTACAGTTTGACTCTTTTTATTGAAAGTATCTACTACTTTTCTCTTGAATACTTTTGTTTCCAATTAATTATTTTTTCTTTTAAATAATTTGGACACAAGTCATGATCTGTTGTTATCTTACATCCTTTTTGTTAAATATTCATTTCTGAAATGACATTTAAAAAATAACTTTGCTGAATTTTATTGCTTCTATTTTCAAATAATTCTTTACTTAATCCCCTAATTTTTTAATATTTTTAAATTATGTTTTAGATTGCCTTTTCTTAGCATCTATCATCTCTTAACTTCTCTTGGTTCATTTTGAAAACATGCCTTTCTGGGGTTTTTCTTTATTATATAAAAGCATCCTGTGACTTTAAAGAGAGAGATACCTTCAGGATAACTTTTACAGGTTGTTTCTCTGGAGATCTCATTTCTGTTGTTTTCCCAAAGAGATAAAAATATGACTTCA
Organism: Plecturocebus donacophilus; assembly: GCA_004027715.1. Taxonomy (NCBI): domain Eukaryota; kingdom Metazoa; phylum Chordata; class Mammalia; order Primates; family Pitheciidae; genus Plecturocebus; species Plecturocebus donacophilus. The sequence continues at coordinate 45,343 of PVKP010002186.1, forward strand.
TGCTTTCAAACAGCTACTTTCTCTGCTTCCGTTTTTGGTTGTATTTGGATCTTCCTTTTTATTTAGCTGGGCATGGTGTCGCACTCCTGTAATCCCAGCTTCTTGGGAGACTGAGGCATGAGAATTGCTTGAATCTGTAAAGTAGAGGTTGCAGAGAGCCAAGATCATACCACTGCACTTCAGCCTGGGCAACAGAGCAAGACCATCTGAAAGAAAAAGAAAGAAAAAAAAGATTATCTGTGAAACAATGTGGGTTCTGGCTCCAGAAGTTTCTCCTCAGTTTCTCTTCCTCCTGGAATGAAGTTTTGATTAGTAAAGTTTGGAATTCCATAGAATATATATTGCTCCAGTAAAAAGTTCTCCTGCAATGATCTGAATTGGACACTTCAGAGCTCCTCCCTCCAAGTTTTGATTGCTCCTCTTAGTGTCCGTTCATACTTTGCAGTGAATACTTGCTGTTAACTTCAGTGCTTGTCTGTTTTCACTGTCATGATAAGCCCTGTTGTCTTTTTCTCTGTGGACCTAATACATGTTTTTGGTATTTCCTTTTTCCCATATTGGAGTCTGTGGGGTACTTGCTCACCATGTATCATAATATATGCTGTCTGCATATTTTCGTTTAGCCTATTCTAGTTGCTGTGTCTGTATGCTTTAGGGGAATGAGAAAAATTAAAAGCTATTATTATATTCCCAAAGTCTTCCTGGAATCCTTATAATTACATTTTCCTGACTCACAATTTATGTCATTTTGTCGTTTTATAGTTTTTTAAATCTGAGATCTTGTGTGTACACACACACACACACACACACACACACACACACACACACACACACATATTTCTTTATAAAGGTATTTGATTTCTTTAATTTCAAGTGGGAATGCTGATCAAAATTTCATCATGAGGGTTGTGTAATATGTCTAGTGCATATTTATCAATGGTCTAAGTGTTTTTTCCCCTTTCTCATTTTTTACTTTGCATATTTTTATTTGGAATGCTAATATTTCCTTTTTAATTCTCACTCATATCTTAAAGGGGATACAGGAAGGGTGAAGAGTAAGCTTTACTGTGCTAACCAATAAATGACAGCCTAAGGAATATACTAGAAGCATAAATTATACAAATTCAGCAACATGAGTGATACTTCTGTGTTCATTAAATTTTACTGACCTCCCAAGCATGACTCTCCTTTTGATTAACAGAATGCCTTCCTGGATTACTGTAAACTCCTGAGTAAAGTGATTGTGTGATTTTGTGTGTGTGTGTGTGTGTGTGTGTGTGTGTGTGTGTGATTTTACTTATAACTCCAATAGTTGCAGAGCTTTTCACCATCCGCAATTTTCACTTTATCATTTCATTCTAAATGTGATTTTCTTCTCAAATCTCTGGTACCTTCTTGTCTAGCACCATGTTATTTAACATTCCACAAATGTCCAACAGGGTTCAGGCCTAGCTTTCTGGATTATTGGGTAACCTTTTTGTTTCAATTAAAATAAGGGATTATTATGTGGTTCCTTGGGTTATAAAATCTATTTTGCAGACTTCTGACAATTTCATAAACCTGAAGAGACACATATCTTCACTAGACAGCCTTTACCACCCTGAACCAATATTTATAGTATTTAGCATATTTTCTTTATAAATTATATTTTGTGTATATAGATATTTTCTATCGTCTTTTGTGTACCGCCCCCAAGTTTATTTCTAAGAATATATCTTTATTTTACCCTCTTAAGCCAGAGTTATGAGAATATGTTTCACAGATAATCTTTTTTTTATTCTTTCTTTGAGACAGAGTCTGTTGCTCTGTTGCCCAGGCTGAAGTGTAGTGGTATGATCTTGGCTCTCTGCAACCTCTACTTCCCAGGTTCAAGCAATTCTTGTATCTCAGCCTTCCAAGAAGCTGGGATTACAGGCATGCGACACTATGCCCAGCTAATTTTTGTATTTTTAGTAGAGATGGGGTTTCACCCTGCTGGCCAGGCTGATCTTGAACTCTTGGCCTCAAGCAATCCACCTGCCTCGGCATCCCAAAGTGCTGGTATTACAGGCCTGAGCCACCGCACCTGGCCACAGATAAGTTTTTGCTGTCAACACTATCATCAGCTTCACCAGGTGGCAGAATCCTTGTAATTGTTTGCCTGCAGTGGCTTTCACTGCTATGGATAGAGAATTGAAAATTTAAGAGCTTTATGCTCTTCATATGAAAATGTTTAGGTTTTATTTTCTTTCTTAAAAAATAAATCTGATACATCTTTTCCCTTGAATTGTCTGGAAAAATTAGTGAGACAGCTTTCATCTAGCCTTTCTTTTTTATTAATCTACTCAATATTTATCAAGTTCCTACTATATGCTGGTCTAAGTGGTAGATAGAAACTGCTTATTTCCACGGACCTTAATTCTAGAGAAAGAAGGAGATGATTCAAATAAACCTGCATGACTCCCACAGCTCTCTAGGGTAAGAGTTCTTAAACTGCTCACCTTTACTACTTTCCAATTTTACTGTTTTCTCTTTGAATTTTAATCTGTGAGGGTTTTATTTGATAGCATGCTGGTTTTCTTGATTAGTTATATTTTATTACTAATGGTGAAGGCTGTATAGTGCAGCTGTCAGAAACAGATTGAATGTGTTGGGGCTTAGAGGTGACATAATCTAAGCTTGATCAGAATATAGAGTTCATATTGTTTGTACTGAATGCAAGGCTTAAAAAAAAAGGAAACTCTGAAATAAAGTGGAGCATGTTGTGGTGTAATATGGGCCACTCAGCATTAAGCACCAAAGGGAATTTTACAAGATGCTTAAGGTAAAACCTGTATCTATAGAAATATTGACTGCTTCCTAAATCAACCATCCATCATCATGCCCACAGATTTCCACAAAAGAGTTTGTAATGAATTTAACTCTCCTTTTGTTCAGATTACTTGCACAGAATCAATGGAAACCAATTGCTCTTTGTCAAAATTATAACACATGCCAAAACAACAGACTTATAGCTATCTTTAGTCAATTTGCTAATTATTTGTATTTTGGTTACTTTTTAATTTTAAATTTATTCTGAAGTAATATCTTGGTCTGTATTTTTCTCCAGTGGTGTGCCCTGACTTCATGAGCTGCAGAAGGTAAGAGTAAATCAAGCCAAGTGTAATTAGTGCTCTTTCCAGCCTAGAAATCATTAGAAAGAGCAAGATGGAAACTTTTGCCAGTCTATCCTGAACACCTATCTCTTCAGTCCACATGCTCTTGTGTGCCTGTTTTTATAATAGGCTCATTATCAAAGCTGGTAAATAGACATTTAGCTTCCATTAATCCCTGTTGTTCACTCTACTGGGTTTATCTTGTAAACTCCAGAGCTGAACTGATTAAAAATTAGCTTAGGTGGGCATGTCATTATTTTCTTACCAATCTTTTTTTCCTGCTTTGACCCAAATTGCCTTTGTAGTTGCATGTCATCTGCCTAAGGTTGAATTTAACATTACAGCAAGAGACACCAAGCTAGTGTGGGCACTAGGAAATGAAATGGACAATTATAGCAAACATTAGGTGAATACCTTTGATTAAGTTCCCCCAAAATAAACTCTTAGATGGAGAGTGGCATGCAAAAGGCTTTTTGGGGTGTGATCACAGAAGATAAACCTGTAAAGAGAGAAGTCAGAATGACGTGGAGGGGAAAGCTGACCTGCAATGTGATCTCAACTATGCTGCTAAAGGTAAATCTTGTATCTATAGAAATATTGACTGCTTCACAGGCCGAAACAGCCTTTCACAGGATCAAGGACTTTGTTTCCCTGTAATGGCTTCCTTTGCAGTGGTGTAATCTTGAACTTGGAAGTTCCTACAGCCGAGGGTAATGCCCTGAAATAGATTCAGCTTTGAACTGTCAGGATCCACTAGTCCGGCCAGCTGGAATGGAATATGCATATTTAGCTTTGTAGAGTGAATCTGGTTGGAGCCAGAGAATCCATTACTGTTAAGCTATTAGGCAGGCTTACGGTTAGGGAGTATACAATTGTCCTCTTTATGTTACTAGAAGTACAATGATTAAACACCTCTGCTAAACTTTTACAGCTATAAAGGAAATATTAAAGGTGTCATAACGTCCATGTTTCTTTAAGTTGAGTGTTTAATTTCCAGTCCAGATCCTAAATAAATAATGGCTTTTCTTGTAGGAAAATATAAATTATAACCCTCTGTTTCATTACACACTGAAGATACGAGAAGGCAGAGGAATCATCATTTGGGCAAATGGACAAGACGACGAATGGAATAGAACCAAAAGAAAGAGATAGAGAAAGGTATTTTTGTCTTTACCAAATATTAAGTAAGGCAAGCAACTGGCTTTTCTGAGATTATTTTCAGTGAATCCAACTAGTATCAGAATATTGATTAAAAAAAAGTGAGAGTCTATAAGTGACCTTTGGATTTTTCATCTTCACTAAGGACAACCTGCTTTTAACAGACTGGTGCTTCTACTGAAAACAACTACAAAGTGGAAACAAAATATAAAACCAAATCTTTTTGAAGGCATTAGAGGACTACTAAACTAGCCAGAGCATAAAAGGTCAGAATCTGAGAGAAAGGAAAGCATATTAAGATGGGGCCAATACTCCACCAGGATTTCTCCATAGAGGCATTTGACAGTTCGTAAGTGGTATGGAGGTTGGAGGCTCAGAAACCAAGCAGAAAACAGTAACTAAAGCTTGGGAAACCAAGCAGAACCTTCTGCAGGCTCATGGGGATAGGGAAATTGAACCTAGACTCCTAGACTACAAGGCAGTCAAGTGAGGACAGATCAAGATGCCAGAGAGAAGGAGGTGCTTTAGGTATTCACAGCCATCTGTCTCACCCTTCCTCTTAGATATTTGTTCATCTTTAGGCACAGTGGTTCAGAAGGCAAGAGGAAAGCAGTAAACAAGAGAATAGGGAGTTGAGCAGAAATACCAGCACTTGCACCTGGCTGAGAACACAGAGGGAAGTCCTGAGCCCACCAAAAGAGCTTAGTAAACACTGCAAGTTCCACTAGTTGGAGTAAGAATGAACTTCATAGGAGGAGTAAAGATGTAAAGCCACTCGCAGGAAACTCTGAACTCAAACCACAGTGAGACTGTCTACCCATAATAAATGCTTTCTTGGAAGAAGACAGAATCAGACAGAGCTTTAAGTTATCTATGTAAGTTTCAATACAAAACTGTGTGGCATTCAATTACAACTACTAGGTATAGCAAGAGTGTGGACTAAAATTTTTTTAAAAGGAGGGGAAGGCCAGGCACATTGGCTTACACCTGTAATCTCAGCACTTTGGGAGGCTGAGGCAGGTGGATCACCTGAGGTCAGGAGTTTGAGACCAGCCTGGCCAACATGGCCAAACCCCATCTCTACTAAAAATACAAAAATTAGCCAGGTATAATGACAGTCACCTGTAATCTCAGCTACTCAGGAGGCTGAGGCGGGAGAATCACTTGAACCAGGATATGGAGGTTGCAGTGAGCTGAGACGGTGCCACTGCACTGCAGCCTGGGCAACAGAGTGAGACTATCTCAAATAACTAACTAACTAAATAAAATTTAAAAAGGAAGGGGAAAAGGCCATAAAAATGGGCCCATATGGATCCTTACTTATCAAAGTTATTGGAAGCAAATTTTAAAATAGTTTAATTTAATATTTTCAACAAAATAAGTGACAAGTAGGACAATTTTTACAGAAACTTGGAATCCAAAAATAAGACAGGCAGGAATTATAGAGACGAAAAATATATTGAAATTAAAAGTCTAATATGTGATTTAACAGCAAATTAAAAAAACAAAGAGAAGGTTCTGAAAACTATAAATAGTTGGTAGACATATCTGAATTGAAGCACAGAGAGAAGAAATTAAAAACACCAAAAAGAACATAAATGACACATGGGAAACAGTGAAAATGACTGTATGTAAGTGACTAGAGTCCTAAGAGAAGGGGTGAGTAAGACCAGGGAACAGCAGCATTTGAGGAGATACTGGCAAGTAACTTGCCAAAACCAATTAAAGACATCAAATCACAGGTTCACGAAGATTTACAAGCCCCAAGGAAAAAAATGCAAAGGGATATATAACAAGGCACATACATCAGACTAAAACTGCCACGTACCATAGTCAATGAGATAATTTTAAATGAGACAGATAAAATAGAATGTTACTTCCAAAGAACCACAGCCTTCTCAGTAGAAATTATTGAATCCAAAGACATGGAACACCATTTTAAAAGTATTACTATAAAATAAATGCCAACATATAATTTTATATTTAAAAAACCCTCCTAAAATGAAAATAAAATAAGTGCGTCTTTAGACAAACAAAAGCAGAAAATTCACACCTCAGGGATCTTCATCAAAAAAAAAAAAAATTGAAATCTCACCTTCAACCAGAGACAGATTAAAGCCTTAAAGCCAAGCTACCAGTCTTGGATAAAACCACCAACCCGATTGAGAACCTCTATTCCCATTAGGCAAGCTTTCCTCTGATTGATCCCCACCCTTCACCTAGTTTACATATACCTACACTTCCTTACTTGTTTTTGTTTGTTTGTTTTTTGCACTGTCATGCTAATCTTTGAATGATGCCTTTGTTTTAGCCTTTTTGGCATAGTCACAAACCAATCAGCATGCACTCCTCCATTCTGAGCTCATAAAAGTTCTAGTTCAGTTACACTAGAGAAAGACTGCCTGTCTTTGGGCTGGGAGGGCAAGTACCCACCTTCAGGTAGGAAGAGACCACCTGACTTCAGAGAAAGCGCTGCCCTCTCAGATTCTCTCTCAAAAAAGAGACTGCCCTCTTGGGTCCCCTGTCTGCTGAGAGCTGTCACTGAGTAAAACTCTCCTGATCCTTGGGTTTCCAGCATAGCCTCATTCTTGGATGCAGGACAAGAACTCAGGACCCTGTGAATACAGGTACGAAAAAAGGCTGTAAGACTGTAGTCCTCTGTCCTACGCCACAGAGGGCAGCCACCTCATGTGACAGGAAGCAGCGTTAGGGTGGCCTGCCCCAGAGCCATGGGCCAGGGTGACACAAAGGGACTAAAAGAGCTGTTAGCACACTGTAACTTCCCCTCTGAGACTTCTGGGTCACTGGCATTCCTGTTTTGGCACTGCGCTCCCTTCATCCAGATGCTGGCACCCAAGGCAGAAGCAGGTTGTGGCACGTCCTGCCCAGATGTAGGCTGAGCACAGATGCTGCCGTTAGCATTGGATCTAGAAGGGATTGCAAGCCGAGTGCAGCCCACCAGGCTGAATGGGCAGGGTGCCTTCTGCAGGGAGACCAGGATGCATGGAGGTCTCTGGCTGGAGATGCAGCTCCAAGAAAAGCCTGCCTCACTTTTAACCATTACTTTGTTTTAAACTTAATCTAATGCATTTTGAAACTATAATTTAAACAATATATCAAATACAGTCATGCATTGCTTAATGGCAGAGACACATTCTGACAAATATGTCACTAGGCGATTTCATCATTGTGGTCATCTTCTCTAGGGACTTTGAGATATCATTTAATTATCATTTGGCTTCCGTTGTTTAGGAGAAATTTTTTCCAATATGTTTGTCATCTTCTCCTATTAGTCTGTTTTTCCTTTCTGGTTACGTTACAACCATCTATTTTCCCTTGGGGTTGGAATGTTTCTTTACATACTACACATAGATATAGGTTTATTATTGTATATCTTCATTAAGATTTGTTTTTCATGAATCTGAATGACGGGCATCTAATTATCCTTCTGAATAGTGTACCTCCCATATTTTCAATTTTTTATTCTTCCAGAACTCTATGTAGATGTCTGTTAGACGTTATTTTTCTATGTTCTTTATATCTCAATTTCTCATACTTTTCATTTTCTTACTTTGTTGTGCTGCACTCAGATAAAATCTCCAAACCTAGTTTTATGTTTTCTAATGTATTCTTTGTTTTATCAAATCGGCAGTTTTGAAGTAGTTACATTTAGTTGTATTTCAAATCTTCCTGGTAGCCTTTTAACTGAAATATAACACAACATGCATTTTAACAAATTAAGCTCATATCTAGTAAAACAAACAAATAAACAAACAAAAAGGCATTAGATTTTATAAATAAGTAATTAACAGTGTCCAGGGTAACTCTTCATGGTCCCTTCCAGGCATTGCTTGCTCCATCCCATGGTAACCATGCTCCTCCTTCCTAACTCAAATACTTTTGCCTGTTTCTCAGTTTCAAACAAATGAAATGAATACAGTATTTTCTCTTTTGAGTTTGTCTTTTCTTGTTTAATATTACCTTTATAAGATTGATTACATCATTGCAATTAGCAATGCCTCATTACTTTTCATTGCCTTATTCTTATGAATGATTGTACAACAATGTGTTTATTGCTTGTATTGGCAAAGGACATTTACATTGTTTCAGATTGGGGTTTTTTATGAGTAGTGGCTCTAGTCCTTGTCACTTGGTGCATATTTTGCACATGTCTATGGGTATATAGGTAGGAGCAAGATAGAGCCATACTCAGTCATAGAACTGGTGTATGTTGAACTTTAGTATGTACTTCCAAAGTGCACCCAATTATATTCCACCAACAATGCCACATTGTCACCAAATTTGATTTTTCTACTCTCTATATCAACAATCACCAACCTTTTTGGTATCAGGGGTCCATTTCATGGGTGACAATTTTTCCATAGATCAGTGGAGGATGGGGAGGGAATGGTTTCAGGATGATTCAAGCACATTACATTTCCTGTGGACTTTATTTCTATTATTAATACATTGCATTATATAATTAAATAATTATACAACTCACCATAATGTAGAATCAGTGTGTTACTCTGTTCTCACACTGCTAATAAAGATATACCTGAGACTGGGTAATTTATAAAGAAAAAGAGGTTTAATGCACTCACAGTTCCACATGACTGAGGAGGCCTCATAATCATGGTGGAAGGCAAAGGAGGAGCAAAGACACATCTTACATGGCAGCAGGCAAGACAGCGTGTGCAGGGGAACTGCCCTTTATAAAACCATCAGATCTTGTGAGATTTATTCACTGTCACGGGAACAGCACAGGAAAAACTTGCCCCCATGATACAATTACCTCCCACTGGGTCCCAGAACACATGGGCTTATGGGAGCTACAATTCAACATGAGATTTGTGTGGGAACACAGCCAAACCAAACCATATTATAGTGGAAACCCTGGGCTTGTTTTCCTGCAACTAGACAGTCCCATCTGGGGGTGATGGGAGACTGTGACACCAGAAATGTGTTGCTTATGTCCAGTTTACTCCATAATCTTGTTTTGGTTGCTATCACTGCAGAAAATCCCACTTCATAGGATATTGAAAATGAAAGCAGGCTTTTCAGTGCTTTTGTGGCAATCTTGGGATATTCTGCCTTAACTTAAATCCAGAATGTATGGAGATTTGAAGTTGTACCAAACATTCTTTTAAGGCCACCAGATGCAGCTGTACAACTGAAGTACATCAACTCACTTGTCACTATAAAGCCTATTGCCAGATGCATCTTAATTGTCACTTGCCCCTCACTGATAGGGTTTTGATATGAGTCTGCAAGCAATTGATTTATTATGGTCTCTATGTAGTCAATCCTCTCTGATAATCTGTGTCAGCAGCTGCTCCCCAGTTCTAGCATCACTGCCTCAGCTCCCCCTCAGATTTTCAGGCATTAGATTCTCATAAGGAGTGCACACCTGGACCCCTCACATGCACAGTTCACAATAGGGTTCACCCTCCTATGAGAATCTAATGCCACAGCTGATGTAACAGGAGGTAGAGCTCAGTCAGTAATGTGAGTGATGGGGAGCAGCTGTAGCTACAAATGAAGCTTTGCTCACTGGTACTGGTACTTGTCCATGGCCTGGGGGTTGGGAAACCCCTGCTCCATATCATCTGAGCCATTCTGGTGTGTGTGCAGTTGTATTTGGCTGATATTTTAAACATCATTTTCTTTCTCATTTAAAAAATGCATTTATTTTATTTCTTTACTTATTCTATTCATACTTGTTTTATGTTCTGTTTTGGTAACTCTATTATGTGAAATTTTGAGCAGTTGTTTCTGCTTATGTATATTTATGATGACTTTCTTCAAAACACACACACACACACACACACACACACACACACACACACACAGAACCAAAGACAAATTTCAGATTACATATGCTTGTTGTAAATTAACTGAAGATTGGCTTCCAGTCAGGGAAAATTTTGTTGCTTTGGCTAGTTACCCCAGACTGCTACTAAGCAAGGATTACTCAAAATTAAGTTCTCTTCAATTATGGTGGCATCACATCAATCACATAGAAATGTAAAATTGCACTCCAAGCCCGTGATTAAGAAAGCTCAAAGGAGACATTCTTTTCCATCCTCAGTCTATTTTGAGATGGATTTGCTTTTTTATTTGTTTTTCATTTCAGAAGATGGAATTTAAGTAGTCTACCTGTCTCTGCATTCAAAGCCATTCGAAGGGCTTGTACTCATGCTAGAATCACAGTCCTCATGTTCCATTTTGCACTACTCAAAGGCCTCCTTATGTGCCCTTTCAAACCCAACATCCACATTAGAGAGGACGCATGAGCTGAGGGCAGCCACAACTTCAGTGTCCTCATAGTTCCCTGGTTGGGTTTGACTCCAGCACTTTCCTTTTTTTTTTTTTTTAAGAATAGGTGGCATTTTCAACATTATTTTTATTATGTTTTAATCCAAGACTTTCATATGGAAAATCCAAGACTTTTTTCATGGAAAAGATTTTCTGTTTTTTTGCTTACTCTCAGATAGGAAGTGCTTTATCAGTATTTCTTTCATTAGGGATTCTTTCTATTCATTCCTTTTCAATCTTCTTTTGGATGGACCTTGAAACTTGTGCTTTACTTTCATTTTTATTAGGTTTTTTACATACTTTTCATATTTCTGTCATTTATACTAAGTTCAGGGTATATTTCTCAGGCATCCAGTTCTTATTTGCTTTCAGCTGTGTTTATTCTACTCTTCTTAGATATTTTTGTTTAGTAAACACAATTTAAATTTTTATGATTTCTAGTAGATTTTCTCTGATGACTATTTTTCTTATGGTTGTGAGCATATTTGTTTGTATGGATTAAATTCTTTTGTTTGTTGAGTTTGCTTTTACTTACCTGAACTTCTGACTTTCCACAAATACTAGATAATTCCTACTTTTGAGTGCACCTGTGGAACTGAAATTTTCGTTGACAATTTCCTGTGTCTGTGCAGCTTGCATTGGGCAGTGGCTGGGATGCGCTGCTGGGATTTGTTGTTAGCAAACATAGGGGACCACCAGGACAAGCTATTGAGAGGTGAATTGTCTTCATTGTCCTGAACACTCAAGCCTCTCCAGTTGCCTCTGGTGCCTGGGAACTCTGCCCTATCACTCAGGCTCTGAAACCCACAGATATCGCCTACCAGTGAAAACCCTTATAACAGTGCCTGGCCTTTGAAGTGACGCGTATAAATATTACAACACGAACATTTAACATATTAAAGTATTAGGCGTTTTCTTTTTACCGCTTTCTTGATAATGCAACAGTGTCAGAACAGTTTGTTCGCTGTCTCTCACCTTATGTGCCACTTTTTAGTGTATTTTTATATTCTCTATATCTTTCATCATCAACATTATTTTATCCTGTCATTATTTATTTAGATTTACCTACCTCTTTCCCATTTCTTCATCCTTCCTGAATGTCTAAGCTTCAAACAGACATAATTTTCACTTGTCCCAAAGTATTTCCTTTAATATTTCCTTTAGTGCATGTCTACTAATGATAAATTCTCTTTTTTATGTTTGGTAAAAATGTCTTTATTTTATCTTTGTTCTGAAGCATATCTTGTTTGACATAGAATTCCTTTTTGGAGTTCTCTTTACCCCATCCCATAACTTTAAACATAGAATTCAGTGTTCACTGGCTTCTGACTTCCAGAATTTGTATACAGAAATTAGCTCTCAGTTTTATTTTTACTCTTTGAAGGTCATACGTCTTATTCTCATAGTCTTTGGCTTCCATTATTCTTTTTGTTTGCTTGTTTTTATTATACTTTAGGTTCTGGGGTACATGTGCAGAACCTGCATGTTTGTAACATAGGTATTCACGTGCCATGGTGGTTTGCATTAGGTATTTCTCCTAATGCTATCCCTTCCCTAGCCCCACATCCTCTAACAGGCCCCAGTGTATAGTGTTCCCCTCCCTGTGTCCACGTGTTCTCATTGTTCAACTCCCACTTATGAGTGAGAACATGTGGTGTTCGGTTTTCTGTTCTTGTGTTAGTTTGCTGAGAATGATGGTTTCCAGCTTCATCCATGTTCCTGCAAAGAACATAAACTCATCCTTTTTTATGGCTGCATAGTATTCCATGGTATATATGTGCTACATTTTCTTTATCCAGTCTATCATTGATGGGCATTTGGGTTAGTTCCAAGACTTTGCTATTGTGAATAGTGCTGCAGTAAACATACGTATGCATGTGTCTTTATAGTAGAATGATTTCTAATCTTTTGGGTGTATATCCAGTAATAGGATTGCTGAGTCAAATGGTATTTCTAGTTCTAGATCCTTGAGGAATCACCACACTGTTTTCCACAATGGTTGAACTAATTTATACTCCCACCAGCAGGGTAAAAGTGTTTCTGTTTCTCCACATCCTCTCCAGCATCTGTTGTTTCCTGACTTTTTAATGATTGCCTTTCTAACTAGCATGAGATGGTATCTTATGTGGTTTTGATTTGTATTTCTTTAATGACCCGTGAAGATGAGCTTTTTTTCATGTTTGTTGACTCCATAAATGTCTTCGAGAAGTGTCTGTTCATATCCTTTGCCCACTTTTTGATGGGATTGTTTGTCTTTTTCTTGTAAATTTAAGTTTCTTGTAGATTCTGGATATTAGTCCTTTGTCAGACAGATAGATTGCAAAAATGTTCTCCTATTCTGTAGGTTGCCTGTTCACTCTAATGATAGTTTCGTTTGCTGTGCAGAACTTTTTAGTTTAATTAGATCCCATCTGTCAATTTTGGCTTTTGTTGTCATTGCTTTTGGTGTTGCATTTATGAAGTCTTTGCCTATCCCTAGGAACTGAATGGTATTGCCTAGGTTTTCTTCTAGGGTTTTTATGGTGTTAGGTCTTATGTTTAAATCTTTAATTCATCTTGAATTAATTTTTGTATAAGGTGTAAGGAAGGGATCCAGTTTCAGCTTTCTGTATATGTCTGGTCAGTTTTCCCAATACCATTTACTAAATAGGGAATCCTTTGCCCATTGCTTGTTTTTGTCAGGTTTGTTAAAAGATCAGATGGTTGTAGATGTGTGGTGTTATGTCTATGCCTCAGTTCTGTTTCATTGGTCAATATGTCTGTTTTGGTATCAGTACCATGCTGTTTTTGTTACTGTAACCTTCTAGCATAGTTTGAAGTCAGATAGTGTGATGCTTCCAGCTTTGTTCTTTTTGCTTCGGATTGTCTTGGCTATGTGGGCTTGGCTCTCTTTTGGTTCCATACGAAGTTTAAGGTAATTTTTTCCAGTTCTGTGAAGAGGGTCATTGGTAGCTTGATTGGGATAGCACTGAATCTATAAATTACTTTCGGCAGTATGATCATTTCCACGATGTTGATTCTTCCTATCTACAAGCATGGAATGTTTTTCCATTTGTTTGTGTCCTCTCTTATTTCCTTGAACAGTGGCTTGTAGTTCTCCTTGAAGAGGTCCTTTACATCCCTTGTAAGTTGTATTCCTAGGTATTTAATTCTTTATAGCAATTGTGAATAGAAGTTCACTCATGATTTGGCTCTGTGTTTATTCATTAATGATATAGAGGAATGCTTGTAATATTTGCACATTGATTTTGTATCCTGAGACTTTGCTGAAGTTGCTTATCAGCTTAAGGAGATTTTGGGCTGAGATGATGGGATTTTCTAAATATACAAAATTGTGTCATCTGCAAACAGAGATAATTTGGCTTCTTCTTTTTCTAATACCTTTATTTCTTTCTCTTGCCTGATTGCCCTGGCCAGAACTTCCAATACTATGTGGAACAGGAGTGGTGAGAGAGGGCATCTTTGTCTTGTGCTAGTTTTCAAAGGGAATGCTTCCATTTTTTGCCCATTCAGTAGGATATTGGCTGTGGATTTTTCATAAATAGCTCTTATTATTTTGAGATATGTTCCATCAGTACCTCATTTATTGAGAGTTTTTAGCATGAAGGGCAGTTGAATTTTGTCAAAAGCCTTTTCTGCATCTATTGAGATAATCATGTGGTTTTTGTCATTGGTTCAGTTTATGTGATGGATTGCCTTTATTGATTTGGGTATGTTGAACCAGGCTTGCATCCCAGGGATGAAGCTGACTTGCTCGTGGTGGATAAACTTTTTGATGCCCTGCTGGATTCGGTTTGTCAGTATTTCACTGAGGAGTTTTGCATTGATGTTCATCAGGGATTTTGGCCTGAAATTTCTGTTGTTGTTTCCCTACCAGGTTTTAGTATCAGGACGATGCTGTCCTCATAAAATGAGTTAGGGATAATTACTTCTTTTTTTATTGTTTGTAATAGTTTCAGAAAAAAAAAATGGTGCCAGCTCTACTTTCTAACTCTGGTAGAATTCAGCTGTGAATCTTTCTGGTCCTGGACTTTTTTTGGTTGATAGGCTATTAATTGCTGCCTCAATTTCAGAATTTGTTATTGGTCTATTCAGGGATTCCACTTCTTGTTGGGTTAGTATTGGAAGAGTGTATGTTTCCTGGAATTTATCCATTTCCTCTAGACTTTTCAGTTTGTGTAGAGGGAATACACAAATAAATGGTAATTTGCATGTCTGTGGGATCAGTGGTAATAACACCTTTATTATTTTTTATTGCATCTATTTGATTCTTCTTTCTTTTATTATTTATTAGTCTTGCTACTGGTCTATTTTGTTGATCTTTTCAGAAAACCAGCTCCTGGATTCACTGATTTGTTGAAGGGCTTTTCATGTCTCTGTCTCCTTCAGTTCTGCTCTGATCTTAGTTATTTCTTGTCTTCTGCTAGGTTTTGCATTTGTTTGCTTCTGCTTCTCTAGTTCTTTTAATTGTGATGTTAGAGTGTCGATTTTAGATCTTTCCTACTTTATCTTGTGAGCATGTAGTGCTATAAATTTCCCTCACATACTGATTAAAATGTGCCCAGAGATTCTGGCATGTTGTGCCTTTGTTCTCATTGTTTTCAAAGAACATCTTTATTTCTGCCTTAACTTCATTATTTACCCAGTAGTCATTCAGGAGCAGGTTGTTGACTTTCTATGTAGCTGTGTGGTTTTGAGAGTTTCTTAATCCTCGGTTCTCGTTTGATTCCACTGTAGTCTGGCTTTCATTATTCTTATTATGATGTACCTAGATCTGACTTTTCTTTATTATTTTGATCAATTTGGGTTGATGCAGCAAAATGCCATAGACTGAGTGGCTTAAACAACAGATGTTTATTTCTCACAGTTGAAGTGGCTGGAAAGCCCAAGGTCAAGGTGCTCACAGATTTTATTCTTGGTGACCCTCTCTTCTAGCTCGTAGATGGCCACCTTCTCACTGTGTCCTCATATAGCAGAGAAAAAAGGTCCAGTTTTTTTCTTTATAAGGACACTAATTCCATTAGGAGGGCCCCACCCTCATGACCTCATGTAAACCTAATCAGCCCTCAAAGGGCCCTACCTTCTAATACCATCACTTAAGGGCTAGAATTTCAACACATGAATTTTGGAGAGTCTCAAACATTCAGCCCATAACATTTATGTCTTTCAATCTGAAGCTGGATGCATTTTGTAAGTTTTTAAGTATTCACAACCATTCCTCCTATAGCCTTCTGGTCTATTTAATTTCTTGTCCTTGTGTCTATTGCGTGTTTTTGTTGTTTTGGTCAAGTCTTCTGTTGTTATGTGCCTAATAATTTTTTTTTTAAGGTTGGACCTTGTATTTGAAAATGTCTAAAGATAATTTGGAGCTCTTAATAATGTTATCTTTATTCATGGAAGATCTATGTTTGCCCTTGCTTGTTGCTGGCTAGGGGTAAAAAGCTTTAATCAAATTAGGGATTAATATGATTAAAACTTGGGGTTCATGTCTACTTCTAACTCTGTCTTATTTCAAGAGCATAACTCTTACAATGCCCAGTGCAAATCCTGCTGTTTGAGAATCTTGTCCTTGGCAAGCTCTGATCTCCAGTTCAGGTGCCTTCAAATGGATGACATAGATAAAGCCCCCAATCAGCCCCCAGCTACACTTTAGCTATTTTAAAGATTGGCAATCACTTAAGGGGAGAAGTGGTGCCAAATATTGAACTTGCTTTTCTTGACATCTCTCTTCCAAATCTTGGCTCTAAAAATTATCTCTAACTTTCTGGCTTTCTAACATATTCAAGTAGGACTTTATATAATATGTGAGATATAAGTTTATATATGAAAATATATTTATATATTTAAATATATATTTATTTAAATATATTTTTACTTATCTCACATATTTATAATATAAAGGGCTTTTTATTATAATATATGTTTATATATTACATTATATGTTATATACTATATTTATAATATAAAATGATCCATAATAGGGTAGTAGTTAAATAAATTAAATTATATTAAAATGTAGAAATACAATCAGCCCTTAAGAATTCTATTTCCAAGACTGTTTAATAGCAAGGAAAAATACATAGTATAAAAATGGGAAAAAGCAGGATTTAACTTATATGTAAATATGCACCTTTACATTTCTAATATATATTTGTATTTTTTTAACTTTTATTTTAGTTCAGGAATACAAGTACAGGTTTGTTACATAGGTAAATTTGTGTCCCGAGGGTTTGTTGTACAGATTATTTTATCACCCAGTTCTTAAGCCTAGTACCCGTTAATTGTTTTTCCTGATCCTCTCTCCCCTCCCATGCTCCACTCTCTGATAGGCCCCAGTGTGTCTTATTCCTCTCTATGTGTCCATGTGTTCTCATCATTTAGCTCCCATTTATAAGTGAGAACTTGTGGTATTTGGTTTTCTGTTCCTATGTTAGTTTGCTAAGGATAATGGCCTATAGCTCCATCCATGTCCCTGCAAAGAACATGATCTCCTTCTTTTTTATAGTTGTATAGTATTCCACGGTATACATGTACTACTTTTTCTTTACTCAGTCTATCACTGATGGACAATTAGGTTGATTCCATATCTGTGCTATTATGAATAGTGCTTCCATGAATGTACACAGCCATTTGTCTTTATAATAGAATGATTTGTATTACTTTGGGACTAGACCCAGTAATGGGATTGCTGTGTCAAATGCTATTTCTGTCTGTAGGTCTTTGAGGAATTGCCACACTTTCTTCCACAATGACTGAACTAATTTACACTCTCATCAACAGTGTATAAACGCTCCTTTTTTTCCACAATCTTGCCAGCATCTGTTATTTTTTGACTTTTTAATCATAGCTATCCTGACTGGTGTTAGATAATATCTCATTGTGGTTTTGAATTGCATTTATGTAATAATATATCTATATTTTCCGCTCTCCAAATTATTTCTATTGATTATCTACCTGTCAGATTTTATTTTTCTAAATCTACTTTTCTGCTTTCTAATTACATAGGAAAAGAAGCCACTTCAAAATATACCAAAATGCTACTGAAAGATAGTGTCATGACAGGAGATTTTCCTTTTTCATTATTTTATTGCTCAGTATTTTAAAACTTTCTACAAGCTACATCCCGTAACTATAAAATTATGTATACATACACACATATGTATCCACATACATATATTAATGTATTTGTGTGTGTGTATGTGTCTTTGTGTGCAATAGTAAGTACATAAATGTGACTTTGTCTTGTGTGGCCATGAAACCACTTCAAATCATGTAGTCCCTAGAATGTCAAATATTGTCTTCAAAGTTTGGACCTATTTGCATGCCATACTTTCCAGTCTTTAAGTCACAGCTCTCCACAGTGTTGGGGCTCCATCTGCCTGGTTTCAGGCTGAAGACTCACAGGATAGGGAGACCTTTTCTATTTTTTCTTAAATACACAGCTCCCCTTCTTCCCTGCTCCACTTCCTGTTGGCTCTGCCACAGTTTCATAGTTTTGCCCCTATTTATACATATTTCTTCAGTCATTTAGTGTTATCCACAGAAGATGCCTGAGAAAAAGAGTCAAATAATTTGTAAGTGAACCGATTTGCTCTACACTCCCTAAAGGCTGTTGTTATATCTTAATGCACATGATCCCTAGATTCTCCTCATACTGTCATGAGTGGAGAATATAATATATATATATGCCAGGGAGAGAGAGAGAGACCCAGTTATGAATATGCACCCATTTCCAGGAGTATTCCAATCCTGGTTCAATGGACTGCTATTCTGTCACCAAATGAAATGTCACTTCTCTTGCTTGAGAGGTTTAAAAAGGGGATTTGAGAAAAACCTGGGAAAATATACCATTCAAATATTTTGCTTAGTTGAATTGACAGCCTTGTTTGTTTTTAGTTCGTTTTTATATAGCTAAGCTCTTCTGGCAGATATGAAAAAGAAGCCTAGCTCTTTTGCATTCCCATTGAATGGTTAGCTTTGAGTGCTGTTAATCATTTATTAGAAAACGGTTTCCTCTCAGAAGCGTGTATATCAAGAAGTTGTTTATATGCATAAATGTGGTCTCCAGACCAAAAGGTTTCCTAGAAGAACATATCTCTAGTTTGTAGTCAGAATTTGCAATCAGAGAATGTAGGTGCAAAAAGAGTGTTGTATACAGATTATTTTCCTACACATTAATCTATTCTGAAAGTTGAGGTACCTGTCTCTAGGATATTCTCTTAGCCACAGTATAGGGCTGAATGAGGGATGTCTTCTCAACACAAGGATGGCATTAACACTAGTGGGCATTAGATGGCCCTGTGATTCCATTTCAGAATATGCCCAGCAAGCTATTAGTGGGTGGGCATGGAGAGCAATCCTAAAGGAATCAGGGACTCAGGGAACTATTAAAGAGGTGCATTTTCCCAAGGCTTTTCCCCTCAGCTTCCCAGAAAAGCACTTTGTGACTCCAGTGTCCATGTCCCAGTGCCCTTTCCCCCCATCTCATTGGAGATGTCAGCTCCTGCAGAAGAGCTGTGCTTGTGCCATCCGGAGCTCCTGAGTGAGAGTCTGGGGAGAGCCAGGTGGGTGGGTGACGGGTGCTGAGTGGTCCGTCCCACTCCACCCACAGGAGAGGCAAGCTATACTCTGTGGCCAGTGTCATGAAGGGGAAGGGTCAGACAGAAGGTTTGGCTGTAAACATGAATGGAGAGTGTTCATTCAACAAACATTTACTGAGGGACTTGGGGCCACTTCTGAAGGGGAAGATAAGGATAAAAGGCAGGTCCCACCTGGCAGGGGCTCACAGGAGTGCCGTGTGATGAGTGAAGAAATGGAGACCCAGAGAGGAGCCGCTGCAGACTCCAAATTGGTCAGCAGCAGAACTGGGGCTACAGTCCAGGTTCCTGTTTTTCTTTCCACACTGGCCTTCCAAACATTTGGTAGCAAAATTGGTTAGTGTGTGGGATCTCACAACCTGCCTCTCTGCAGTTCATCAGATTTCCATCCATACCACCTGGTCACTTCTTGCAGTTGATCTGCATTCATCCATTCATTCATTCATTCATTCATTCATTCACTCAAACTTATATTTATTAAGCATGTATGTGTGACACACATAATGCTCAGTCCTTTTGAAATTTGTATTTTATGATTTTGTAGTGTGTAGTCTCACAGATATCTTCAAATTTTGATTAATGTAATATAAAAATAGAAAAAATCTAAAAATAGCTAAATGAATATGTACAGATGTTTCTGTCTCCCCCACCTACCCATAAAAGCACTTTCACAAATTCTGGATTTTATTGACTCATGGGGAAGACTGGAAATGCCAGCTAATCTGGGTTCCCAGAACCTTCTTACCGGTATTTTTCTAGGATGCCTTTCCCCTCCTCCTTCCTCTTCAAAACTTGAGATTTCCACTTCAGTGGCTGCCTGTGAGGAACTGACACGGGTTTTTATTTTCTTTGCAAATGCCCCGGCTTCTTGTTTTCTGGACTCTGTGCTTGAGGAGTGCATCCAAACCTTCTCTTTTGTTGTTCAATTAAAGGCTTCTTTCTGGCACTTCAAACTACTGCTTATCTCCTGCCCTCTCACATCTATTGGAAGGATGGTATGATGGAAATCGCATTTGAGAGAAGCGGCTTCTGGTGCATCAGAAGAACCCTAAGAAGTAATTTTCTAAAAATAAGATGCTGTTAATACCAGCAGAAAAGTGGGGCTTAGAAAAATATCCACTGTCAAAAGATAAAGAAAGGTGAAAAAGCAAATTGCACACTTTTGGTACACATACCTTATCATAACACAGACAGGGTATTTTTCTAGAGAAATCAGCCACAGTGAGTATATGCAAATAATAGAAACCTGTAATAGCATCATTGCTGAAGCAAGAAGAAAGTTCGTGTAGAAAAGGGCACAGGAAGCTGGAATGAATGTTCTGTAGCATCAGGTAGCAAGGCAGAGAGGTGTGTGTGGTGGAGTAGAATGCACTTGGTGCCTGGAGTCCCAGAGACCTGGGTTGGTGTCTGGCTAGGTCCTGGTCATGTGACAATAACAAGTCACTTAATTTTAGTGGTCCTTGGGGTCCCCTGAACAATGGCAGATAAACATATTTCAAATTGAGAGAGGCTTAAATGAGACAGTGCTTGTTGATAGTGCCTAGAGGAGTGTGGAGAAATAGAATCTACTTTTACCAAATGCCAGTTTCCCAGGATCCCTCACTCTTGCTGGAGTATTTTGAACAGGGAATCCTTGGACACATGGGTGGGAAATGGGGCACCCTGGGCAATGGTAACAGGCCAGCAGGGGACCTCTTTATAAATAAGCTTCCAGTGGCTGGGGCGTCCTGCCCTGGGAACAGAAAGTGTGTGGTTTGAAGTTTAACAATTTTATTACACCGTATAATGTGGCTGGGCACCCACAGAAAGCTCAGGCCTGGGCTCGGTATGATGGACTTAGAAGGTGAGAAAGCACCCAGTGTGGCCTTGAGCACACCGGCAATGACCAAACTTTTCATTCTGTACCCTTCTCTGGGTACTTGCAGTGTCCCTGTTCCCTGCATCCACCAATGTTGCTTATAGCCAAGGTTATTTTGCACTCACAGGCATGAGTATAAGTCATGGACTTCCCTCTATAAGCGTAGGTATGTGAATGGGAAAGGTGTTCTAGGAATTCAGAAACAGGCTGGAAAGTAATTCTTTTTGAATGGGTTTTTTTTTGACTTCTCTGGATGGCTCTGACAGGCAAAGCTATCTCTTGTCATTGTCGATTGATTTGAAGGTACTGTGATCACAACAGAGTGGGGCAGGGAGGAGGGCAACACTGACTTCCACAGATGAAGGTGCTTCTTGAAGGGTTGGATATTCACCCAGGATTTGAGAGAGGGAGAGATATTCCTGGTAGAAAGAATCAGGGAACAGAGGGTACAAAGGCTCAAAAGCAAGACAGGCTGGAGCTGAGGGGGCTGGAGGAGTGGTGTCTGAGGATTTGTAGGAGGCCCAAGCAAACAGTTGTATGCAGGGAGAATGGTGGGAGTTGGTCATGAGCAAAAAGCAAAATGCATCTCAAAATTGTTCTACAGAGCTTGAGCATCTTGACAGTATTAAACTACTGAATCTCACGGTGATATGAGAGAGTCTGCCTTTCAGAAGGGTAGAGTTTGGAGATGAAGCAAAGGGTCAAAACTGGTGGCAGAGACACCAGCAGAGAGGCTGCTGCAAAGTGAGGAGGGTGTGTGAAGCTGTGGTGGGACCACTGACCAGGAGAGGGCAAGTGAAGGCAAAAGTTCTGTGACTCGATGGCAAATGTCATGTGATGGCAAATCAAACCAGAGAGCTCAGGCTAGCTGTCAGATTCCTGACTTAATAGATGGTGGTACCATAGTCTCAGCTAAGAAGCCTGCCTGGAGGTTCTCTGGGCTTTTCTGTCTCCCCTCTCTTCTCAGGATACACAGTCCTCCTGGACAATGGCTCTCACCGCTTTGGTTACCCACTGCTGTGAGGTACAGAAGGACACTTCTCAAGCTGATATCCCCAATCCCAAATTCTCTCCTCGTTCCTTCCTCCTGAGGTCTCAGATGCACTACCCAAATCTGAATTCATCTTCTCCCTCAAACCCTGCTGGCACAGGCAACAGCTGCAGCCAACCTAGGAGGGGTTGATGCAAGCAGAGAAAGTCAGAAAGAGAGGCGTGGAGCTTGGCCATGTGATCACACACCACTTCAAGCAGAGGCAGTTGATGGCTCTGGTTGGCTTCATAGAAAAGGACAATGCAGGATTTTGTCTGCAGGTTTCTTTCTTAAAAGCCACAAATCATGTAACTTTTCATTTTACTAAAGCCTCCATCCATGCATTATTCAATTGTCACCCAATGTGTAGCAGGTTTGGTACTAAACACATGAGGAAGTGCTATGACTGAGCATACCTGTTGCCTTCCAGGAGCTCAGTCCAGAGGGCTGTCCCTCTGTCTATTGAGAAGGTTGTGGATCCCACTGGACTTAGACCTTCACACCTCTCCAGGAAGGCCTAGAGGACTAGGGTATGCCATCTGCCTACTCAAAGTCATCCTCTGACTCTCGGCTGCTACGGGATGGAGACTCTGATGTGGCCTGGAGAACATCGTCCTCCAGGGTTTTCCCTTGCCTTCCTGTGCACCCTCCAACTGGGCCCTCTGCACCTCCTACCTTGGCAACACGAGCAAAGCAATGTCTGGAAGCCAGGAATCATTCAAATACACTTTTCCTATTTGTAATTATTTGTCTTCCACTCATTTGGAAAACTATTCATTTTTTAAAAACCTGGCTAAGGCATCGTCTTTTTTATGAATGATGTGCTGATCATTGAGGCAGAGGTGACCTCTATGTGGCTGCAGTCAAACTCACCTTGTTTCAGACCCCACTGTGGCTCTTCACAAGGAAATGTGAGCCCAGTTACTCCAGTTTTCTGAATCAGAATTCCCACTCTTTAAAACAAAGCATGATGATATCCACTTCGTAAGATGGCCATAATTAGAAATGTATTTTATTCTGTATAATATGTGAATGTTTTATATTTCTAAAACTCTTCTGTAGTAATAACTGTGAAGTGTCTGTTGCTTAATATGTAGATCTTGAGTGAATGACAGCATTTTCTATAATTGGTCTGTAACTCAGGTTCTTTTTTCATGCATGAGTCACAGCCCCTGCCCCCATCCTGTGGTGGCAAGTCCCCAGGGTGCCTGATGAAGCAACCTCTTTGTGTTCATCCCTTTTGTAGGCTGCACCCCTTCAATCTTGGCTGGTTTGGGGTTCGCTTACATCCTACTGAATGTGGCATAAGCTCCTCTGAGTGCCTTTCAAGCTAGGCCATGGATGCCTGTGCTTTCTGAAACGCTCTCTTGGAATGCAGGATCTAGTGGCAGTTGTGCACCGTGCAGAGGTACACCTTCCTTCACTGTGCTCAGAAGTCCGGCCAGCATGTGGCGAGGTCACATGCAGGTGAGGATGCTTGGCCAGCCTAGGGTCAGAGCTGTGAGTGAGGGAGTCACCATAGAGTTCAGCCTGGTCGAGACCTCAGGTATCTCCAGCTGTGTCCATCATCCAAGGGCAATGACTGGAGAGATTCCAAGCAAGACGAGGACTGCCCACCAAGCCTAGGGAACCCTCAGAGCCACTAGAGATAATAAGACATTGTTGTTTCAAGGTTGGGAAGGGTTATCACTTAGTCATTGGAAACTAGAATGCTTGTTTTCTTCAGAAAATGTATTCTTAGCTTGGATGAGATACCCTGGCCCTATGATGTTTTTCCATAAATCATGGGAAGGCCACCACAGTGCCTGCCTTGTCCTTGCTTATCTGCTCCTGCTGACCCAGGGGTACCTGGGGGCCAATAGCATGCCTGGCTTGTCCAGTGTTGTACAACCCAGTGCCCAGCAGGGACTGCCAATTAAGTGTGCCCAGATACTTATTTGACTGAATGTAATATTCACAGTATATTGTCATTAGCTGTTTCTCCTCACTGATAAGCTCCTATAAAGCAAGGTTCAGTAAAATAGGATCAATAATTACATCTATCCCAGAAATTTGTTGTAAAACAAAAATGAAACAATGCAGATAAAGTACATTATAGGCATGGCATATAATTAGCCATCGATAAATATTAGGTCACATATTACTGAGCCTACAGTATTGGACATTGGGCCAGACATGTGATACATGCTCATGAAATGTTTGCAGAGCTAGAAAGACTGAACAGATCAGAAATGAGGGAGGAGCACCACCATGTGACCCAGTGAGGCCCAGACTAACCTGTCTCACAGGCAGGCTCAGAGAAAGCCACCTGAAGGCAAGACTCTGGAGACCTTGGGAAGGGCTAAGAGTCCTATTGAATCCTCGATGCATTTTCTTTCACACATTCCACAGTCAGAAAGTAAGCCCAGAGAATTAAAGTAAGAATTACCACAGAATGGGCATAAGGATGAGGACACACTTCCCTTCCCAGAATTGATAGAAACTGACAAGGAAAAACAAGGCAAGTTGGGCAGGGGAGATGAGAAAAACCCAGTCCACAGCAAGAAGCAATTGAAAGCTAAATGGAAAATACCAAGCATTCCAGTGTCCTGACTATCTGGCTTCCTGCATCAGCTGTGGCTGGCTCTGTCCTGTGAACAGGGGCGGAGATCAAGCGCCCTCCTGGGCCACCATATAGGACTGCAATGACACTCACTTGTCCCCACCAGCTGCTTACTCCACTTCACTGAGCCTGTAGTCCTCCTGACAAGTAAGGAGGCTGCCCACTCTTCTATTTCTGTCTTGTTGCTGCCTCTAACTTGTGACACATGGTATTTTCTTGGTTATGATCCCACAATACCCTAACTGTTAATTCCCAGGGATGGGACCATGTCACTACTTACTTGAAGGTGTAGTTTGGGAAGAGTAATGTATTGACCTTGCAGCAGTAGTGAGTAGGAGGGATTAAAAGGTCAGAGATGAAGTCTCCCTCTTCTCTGTTCATTATGGCCCTTAGAACTCCACCATCTTGGATTCTGCAGCCACTCGGGGTATTCTGTGCACCCCTTGAGAAGATCCAGACAAAAGAACCATAGACACCATCTTAATCCAAGAATCATCTTTGCTCTTTCTCCTGTATTTCCACTTTCATCCCTAAAAAAATTGAACCTCAGATTCAAGCATCTTTCTAGGCCAGCTCTCCCTCTTTCCCTTTGTAAGAACTAGTTTTGATGGGGCTTTGCTCTCAACCTGGACAAACCACTTTTGGTGAGTTGGCTGGGTGAGAGGGTGCAGATGGCTCAATGCTTATTTTTATAGCTCTTGTGGCTCCAGCTCTGGGGCAATCACCTCTGCTAGTGCTTGTTGGTTTCAAGTTCAGCTCTCCCATAGCTTATGCCTTTCAGCTGATCCATCAGCCAATCTTGAAGATGCTAAGACTAAGATGCATTAATTCATAAAGCTCGAGTCTTTGGTTGTCTGATCTGGCCTCAGATTTTTATTTTTTCCACAAATACATTTTACATTTTTATTTTTATTTTTCCCACAAATACATTTTACATTATTCTTAACCAATATCTAGGTAGTGCTTATGACATGCCAAAAGTACTATTCTGGTACTTTGCAAGCATGAACTCAGTTAATGTTGGTAACAACCCTCTCATGTGGGCATTGTTATTGTTATCTTTACTTGGGGATATTATCCTTGTGAAGAAATCAAGGCATGGAGACATTAAGGTCATACAGCAAATGAGTGGCCAATTAGTGTTGTCAGATCTAGCCATATGACGTTTATAAGTTATAAACCGTCTAACTTTCTACTACAGTCGCCTCTTGTTATTCGTGGGGAATGGATCTATGACCACCTCCTGCCACTAATACCAAACATGACCACCCCACCACTGATACCAAAATCCACAGACGCTCAAGACCTTGATATACAAGGGTGTGGTATTCACACATAACCAATGCACATTTTCCCATATATTTCAAATCGTCTCTCTTCTACTTATAATACCTAATACAATGTGAATGCTACATAGTTGTTAGCCTGTATCCATTTGTAATATTTTGTATTGTAATATTGTTATTTTTTCCTGAGTATTTTCCATCCATGATTAATTGAATCCATGCATGCAGAACTCGCAGATACTGAGGGCTGACCATTTAAGTGTACCCTGCACAACATGTGCTATTAACCTGAACTTCCAATTTAACTGGGAATTTTGTATTTTACCTGGAAACACAAAGTGAGACCAAATTAAACGCAGGGAGTCTACTTCCTGAGCCATCTTTTTCATATGCTCACTGAGCCGTGAGTCACCTTGTGGATTTAAAAGTTTTAAATGTCACTCAGGGAGCTATCAGAGTGCTTGGTCCTGGCCAAAGCAAGCCTCATCCCAGGGCAACCCTGCACCCTCATGTGCTCATTCCTCACCTTGAGGTTCAGTGGTAGGTAATACTCTCATTAATGCAGAAGGTGTCCTCTGGTATTTTATGAATGGACTTTTAAAAAGAAATTGCAGGGACAATGCTGCCCCATACCTTTTTCTGATTTGAGGCTTGTTTTCCTCAGGGATATAGGAAAATAGGACTCACGAGTAAGAGAACGGATAAAAAAATGCTCTCTGCTGAGAAGGTCCTTTTCAAGCCCTTAGAAAAAAAGGCAAGCATTTCTTCACTGAAGAAGGATGAGTTAGTGACATTTTCTCATTTTGCTGCATGTGATATTCACACTGATTCCAATTATGTGAAATGCAGGTTCCAGGAGTTCAGCTTTAAAGGGCCATAGGTTTCTTTCTCAATTGGGTGGAAGCATTTTAAATCATTCCAACCTCATGCCAGCCGAAAGCTTTGTTTTCTTTATAGCCAACTTTCTTCTTTCCTTTTCCAAGCACAGCACAAAAGGTGGGAGGTTACTTTAAAGAAAGGCATTTATTTTTAACAATAAACCAAGATCTGAAAGAAGGTAGAATTAGAGTTAGTTCCTGTAAAATGAAAAAAAAAATTACAAAGACATTTACTCTTAAAAAAAGATTCTGTAGAGAAAAATGAAGAGTTGTTGGTTTCACAAATACAAAATATACAAAATAAAAACATTTTCATTTTCTAAGGTAACTTCACCTGTCCATGCTTTTAGCATTTTCTTCAATATTAAGAACATGCACATCTCAGCAAGAAATATAACCTGTAATTTAATTGATACAGGTTCCTTTCTCTCATTTTTTATTATACTGCAAAATTCTTTTTCTGTGAATGCTTTGGTGGTGTATTCAAAGTAATGGGTATTTTTCGAGGACTTCAAGGCATAACACACAATATTTTATAGTGGTGGGAGTTAACATTTTGGGTGAAGCTTTTCATGAAATTAATTACCTAAGAAGAAATTTAGAAAAAAAGTCTAAGGACTAAAGGATTGTATGCGTGTGATATAATTTATTAAAAAAATATATATTTGGTTTCTGCCCTGGATCTTGGCACAGAGCTCCTAAAACCTGTGGAATTTGCTCAGTGACAGGAACAGCTTTTATTTTTTTCTTTCTGAGAGAGAGTTTTGTTCTATCACCTGGGCTGGAGTGCAGTGGCTTGATCTCCTCCTGGTTCAAGCCTCAGCCTCCCATGTAACTGGAATTACAGGAGCCCCCACCACCACTACCACATCCAGCTAATTTTTGTATTTTTAGTAGAGACAAGGTTTTGCCATGTTGGCCAGGCTGGTCTCGAACCCCTGAACTCAGTTCTAATGAGGTGACTCTCAGTGGGCTCCTGGATAGCTTTAGGATGGGGGCTGGTTGCCAGATGACCAAATTGTAATTAGATTAGAGCTTTTGGTCCTAGAGCTCAAACCTCATTCTCCAGGGAGGGGAGAGGAGCTAAAAATGGAGTTAAAAATTGATTATGCATATTTGATGAAGCCTCAATAGAAATTTCTAAAATATGGGGATCAGTGGGCTTCCAGGTTGGTGAATAAGAACACATCCCTTGTACATGGAGGATGGTACACCCCAAGCTTCCGGGGCACAGAAGCTGTTGTGCTTAGGATGCTTCCACAGCTTGCCCTGTGTACCTCTTCATCTGGCTGTTCATCTGTATTATTTGTAATGTCCTTTAAAATGAACTAGTAAATCTAAGAATGTACTTCCCTGACTCCTGTGAGCAGTTTAGCAGATAATAGAACCTGAGGAGGGGGTTGTAGGAATCTCCAATTTATAGTGGATTGGCCAGAAGTACAGGTGACAACCTGAGACTGACTTCCTTCCTTCCTTCCTTCCTTCCTTCTTCCTTCCTTCCTTCCTTCTTTGTATTTTTTTGACAACTAGTTGTAAGCCACCGGTCCCAGCATGACCTGATGCATCCATGGATATGTGGCCAATTCCATTTTAACAGCATCGTGCTAAATCCAGCTGCACTAGTGTAGGCATGCTTCTATTTGGCAGTCCCCACATATTGCATCACACAGACAATATGCAGAATACATAATCTCTATGAGAAAAGGACCTCAACCGAACACACTCACAACCACAGAGGAGCATGATCTAATCCTGACTCAGGAGCTTCCTCTTCATCCAGCTCTAGACAGGTCCTTTAGAACATAAAATTGCTACTATACTCAGGGAAATAAAGTGCTGGTGTGCATAGTAGAAAAACCTGAAGGTGGGAAACATATCTGGAAGCTGAAAACCAAAATGTTTCCTTGGTCTTGGGAAAAAACAGTGGAAACAGCCTTTATGTCAAGTCAAATCTCTTATGCTGTTAAGGTGAAAGTTCCTCTGGGAAAGCACCACATTGGTGGGCCTGCAGTGGTTGGTGGGTCTCCTTCCATTCCCAAATGGACTTCCGTTCTGTGGAAGAGCCATCCTGGTGGGCCATGCTGGGTGGGGTCTCACAGGCTGAGCTGGATCCTAGAGGTGATTTGTCATGTGTGATGGGAGAAGCCTAGGCTGTTCTTGCAGGAGCAACACGTGGCTTATGACAGAGAAGTGCGTTTCAAGCAAAAACAAAAATGAAAAAAGAGAGAGACATTGGGATTAGGTTCATCGGGAGAGACATCTGACTTGCTGGATGCTACTGATGTCACTTGGGCTCATCCAGGACAAGGCACAGAGCTGTGGGACACAATCACCACAGCACTGATGGCAGTGCCTCTCATTGAGCACCTCCATGTCCCAGCACTTTCCCTGTTCTGGCTCTTTTTAAGTCCTAACAACCTCAGACAGGACAACCCATAGGCATCATCATTAGCCATGTTTCATAGACCAAGGGAGTGAGGTACCGAGAGTGATTAATATGCTCAAGGCTACACAGCAGATGACGGACTGCGTCCAGCATCTGCTCATCATCGTGCATCTTGTCACCCTCAGGCTGCTCTTAGCAGTTGCCCAAAACTGGTTGTTTCCCATTCCTATCCTCAGGTGTATCTGTGGTGTTTCCACCCCGGCCTCAGTCTCCCCTAACCAAACCATGACACTGGCCTCTGCTCCTCTGTACTGGTCCCTGAAGCTCGGCTCTCCCCTGTCATGCTGACTCTCTATGTCCTTGAGCTCTTTGGACCCCATGTTTTTATGATGGAATGAACTACACTCCAGCTTCAGCCCCATGGAAGCTGTTCCTGACCTCTCCGCTCCGCCGGTCCCCATTCCTGACCTCTCCCCTCCGCTGGTCCCCATCCCTGACCTCTCCGCTCCGCCGGTCCTTCCCTGACCGAAGGGATGGGAGAAAAGGAGTAGGAGGGGATGCCATGAACAGACCCAGTGTCCGGACTAGAAAAAGGCCAGGCCAGGGAGAGGGAAACAGGCTTCCTCTTATGAGGTGCTGACCTCATGGTGTCCTTATATAAATTAGGGAGCAGCAGCGTAGGGAATGAATGTGCATTTTAGCAAAGTGTGGTGCTGCACAGGACTGGTGGTTCGTAGAATTTAGACGCTTTCCAGAGAAGAGATTCAGTGTGCAGTGGATGAATAATAAAGCCACTGAACATTGTGGGTCCATGAGAGTGTCAGTCAGGGAGGAACCAGAAAAGAAACCACAGACAAGAACACAGGGCGCTTTTTTCTCATATGACTGTTTGCAAAGTGAATTAGATGAGAGCTGTTGTTTTTCAGCTAAGTAAATTTGTAACTTAACAATTTAACAGACACTAATTGACCATTATACTATGCCACTGTTTTGGGGAAAGTGCTAAACACGTTGAGTCTATTTTTCCTTACCTGTAGACTGCCTTGCTCACAGAGTTATTTTCAGAATGGAAGGCTGCTGCAAGGAAGGGATGATGAGTGCACCTTAGAGTCAAAGGGCAGTGGCTTCAAGAAGAGGTGATGCTAGAGGCTCAAACAATATCCTTATAGTTCTGTCTCTGTCTCCAAGAATTGTTTCCTCCATCTTTCTTAATCATTAGTCAGATTATCTGTACGTGATAATAAAAATGTTCACCAGTAATTCAGCCTTATATCCTGCCAAATTAGAAATCTCCATAGAAAGAGCTTTTTTTCCCAATAATTTCAGAAAAATTGGCCCTTTCTCTCCTTGGCATGAATTGGATGGTGTGCCCAGGCCTAACCAATCACTGTGGACAGGAGAGACCACATCAGTGTCCTGTTTCTACCCTGCTGCCTGGGAGAAAGTTAATTCCACCAAATAACTGGAAAGGTTCATTCCCCCAAGGAAAATTGAGGTGCGATTATCAGGTAACCAGACAACAGATGTTGGGTAAGCAAATTAGCTGTGCTAACAACCCCAGTCATTGTTACTGAGGGTTGGGATCCGGGTTTGGGTTTGGTCCAAAAGTTCAGTCACACAGAGCCTTCGGCATGAACGATGCACAGTTACATAGAGGAGACTCACAGTGAAACAAATCAGTGTGATCTAGTCTTACAAGTGCTGTGATACATGTGCAGAAAGAAAGAGGCGCTAATGTGACCTGGGTGGGGACATTCCTCTACAATGATGAGGTTCTCATTTCTGGGTAAAAAGCCAAGGACACTGCGTTCTCTGCATAGCCCACACTTTGGCCACAGTCTTTGCCATTTGGGTCCTGGATGGGACTCTACAGCATAAACTCTGCGGCAGTGGGAGTCAATGTGGCAATACTAAGAAGGACGGCAGACTCTGAGAATCACCTAAGAGCCAGGAAAAATGAATCATCCTTTTACAAACTGCCTTAATAATAAAATGAATCAGCTGTATTGTTCAGTGATGAACTGCTCTGCTCTCTGGCCAGGGGGGCTCCAAAAGTTATTACTGGCTAACAATAGCTTGTTAAAGTTCTTGGGCACAGAAAATCAAGCTGTACAGGTCCTGGGAGAATCTGGTCACATAAAAGAGGAAATCCATTCCAAGCATGAGCTATTAGTTCTGCTCTGAATATCACCGTTATTAACCGGAGGGCTTTAGTGAAATCTCCAGCCTGCCAGAATCTCAATCCTCATCAACTGCCCAGGAAAACGACTGTGACAGGTGCTAATTGGTGATTATAGGAAAGAATACCTTTGGACTGAAAAAATGCTCCAGGTGCTAACTAGTCATGGCAACAGTGCTCCCCTGGGAGGGAGATGCTCTTTGGAGGAGTGAGTATACTCCTGTAGAAAATGGTCCTGATTCCTTCTTGACTGATCTCTCTCTCCCTCTCTCCTTCTCTTCCTTTCCTCCTTACCCACCCTTAACCCTTCCCAGGGCTCTGTTCAAACCAAACCCTGACTACTTCTGGATTACTCAACAGAGCTTTGACTTTGAAGAAACTTATTCAGTTCCCAACTCCACTACCACAAACTCTATGAGCGACTTGGTTGGTCACCTGTTTTCTCTTTTGATTTAACCTTAAATCAAACCTCAACCTTAAATTCAAATGGCATTTGAATAGCCACTGCACAATACCAGTATGGTGCTAGAGACATCAAAGTGTTTAAGCAATTCTAGTTTCTGTTTGTCCTTTTTCTTCTCTGTCTCATTGTTCAGATTGTCGTTGTTGACTGGATGATGAATTGCAAAGTGCAACACAAACACAAGGCAGCATTGTTAATATTATTTATCACTATTGTTTCCTCATTGTGTAGCGTAGCACCTGGCTCACTGCAGATACTCATTAAATAATTTTTGAATGTCTGTGGATGTTTTCTTTCAATAATACCTACCTTAAAGGCAAAACTAATTTCTTCTTTTAAGGAAGCTCTCAAAGATCTCTGTGCTCCACAGATGTTGACTCCTTCTGGGGCTTCCCATGTGGAATCTGAAGCTACTACATTGTTTTGTTAGCATTGCTGGATGTTCACTGTGTCTATTTTCCCAGGATACACTGCGAAGCTCTTTCTCTACACCTTCTTGTCTCTTTCCTAGATGATGGTTACTTATTGTCGTCTACCCATGAAGGCATTTGTATACTTTCTGTGACTTCTCTTGGTTTAGAAAATCCACGAACTTGAAAGCTGCTTCGTGATGAGGCTGTGGGTGAAGGTGATGATGATGGCGATGATGTGTGATGGGGAAGGAAGGGTGTTGGTTTGGGGGGAGAGTGGTAGGAAGCCGCCAAAGACTAGTGACGAAGGGAAATTGAGATAATTCTGGGGAGGGTAGGCTGCTGGAGGAGCCCGTGTCAAAACCCACCAACTTTCTCAGCTTCTTTCCTGCCAATAGAAAATTAGGGGACAGTTTTACTTCTTTCTATCTAATTTCTTATGCTTAATTGCTCTTGTATTTAAAGAAGTGATGAGAGTGGGCATCCTTGTCTAGTTCCTGATCTTAGAGAAAAAACTCTCAGTTTTTCATGATTAAGTATGATGTTAGCCTTTTCTGTATTTATTGCAATGATCAGATGACATGTTTGATTACATGATTTTGTTTTCCATTCTTTTAACATGGTGCATTGAATTCATTTATTTGCATATTTGAAATATCCTAGTATCCCAGAGAATGTTCTGTATGTGCTTGAGAAGAATGCATATCCTGCTGCTGTTGGATATAACGTCTTGGATGTCTGTTAGGTTCATTTGGGCTATAGTTTCATTTAAGTCCACCATTTCCTTATTAATTTTCTTTTCAGACAAGCGACCCATTGTTGTAAGCTAGGTACTGAAGTCCCTCTGCTATTATTGTATAATTGCTTTAATATTTCGGTGCCCCAGTGTCGGGTCCATACACATTTGCAGTTGTTATATCCTTTTGGTGAACTGACAATTCACTTTATTATTATACATGACCTCTTTGTCTCATGTGAGAGTTTTTGACTTAAAGTGTATTTTATCTGATGTAAGTGTACCCACTCTTGCCCTTTTTTGTTTATCGTTTCCATGGAATATTTTTTCATATTCCTTTACTTTCAACCTACATCTGTCTTGTTTAAAGAGGACATTATCACATATATAGAAAACTGTAAAGGTCCCACCAAAAAACTGTTAGAACTAATAAACAAAACTAATGCAGTGAAGTCATGGGATACAAATCAGCATACGAAAATCATTTGTGTTTCTATACACTAACAACGAACTATCAAAAAATTATCAAAATCCCATTTACAATAGCATCGAAAAAGAACAAATACTTAGAAATAAATTTAACCAAGGTAGTAAAAGATTTGTAAACTGAAACCTATAAAACATTAATAAAAGAAATTGAAGAGGGGACAAATAAATGAAAAGATATCCTGTGTTTATGAACCAAAAGAATTAATATTGTTAAAATATACTAGTTGAGTCCAGGAGCGATGGCTCACGCCTGTAATCCCAGCACTTTGGGAGGCCGAGGCAGGTGGATCGCGAGGTCAAGAGATCGAGACCATCCTGGCCAACATGGTGAAATCTCGTCTCTACTAAAAATACAAAAAAATTAGCAGGGCGTGGTGGCACGTGCCTGTGGTCCCAGCTACTTGAGAGGCTGAGGCAGAAGAATCGCTTGAACCTAGAAGGCAGAGGTTGCAGTGAGCCGAGATTGCACCACTGCACTCCAGCCTCGTGACAGAGCAAGACTCTGTCTCAAAAAAAAAAAATACTAGTTGAAGTGATCAATGCAATCGCTATCAAAATTTTAATGGCAGTTTCTGCAAAAATAGGAAAACAATCCTAAAATTCATGTGGAACCACAAAAGACTTTGAATAGCCAAAGCACCCTTGATCAAGAACAAAGCTGGAGGCATCACACTTCCTGACTTCAAAATATATCACAGAGGTATAGAATTCCTAACAGAATGGCAATGACCAATAAAACAAAAAAGACAGCCCAGATATTTAATGTAAATCCACACATTTATGATTGACTGATCTTTGACAAGGCTGCCAAGAATACAATGGGGAAGGGATAGTCTCCTCAATAAACAGTGTAGGGAAAATTGGATATCCATATGGAGAAGAATATCCACAAATCTTAAGATGAATTAAATGCTTAAATATAAGACCTGAATCTGTAAAATGACTAGAAGAAAACATAAGGGAAAAGCTTCTTGACATTGGTCTGGGTAATGATTTTTTTGAATATGATCCTAAAAACACAGGTAACAAAAGCAAAAACAGACAAATGGCATTGCATCAAACTAAAAAGCTTCTATACAGCAAAGGAAACGATAACAAAGTGAAGAGACAACCTAAAAATGGGAGAAAATACTTGCGAACCATACACTGATAAGTTAATATTCAATATATTCAGGAATTTCAACTTAATAACATAACCTCTCCCCCCCACCACCAAATAACTCTATTCAAAATAGGCAAGGGATTGAGCAGAAATTTTTCAAAGGAAGACATACAAATTGTCAACAGGTATATGAAAGCAAAAATGCTTCAACATCCTTAATTACTAGGAAAATGCAACTCAAAACCACAATGAGATATCACCTCACACCTGTTAGAATGGCTACTATCAAAAAGATAAAAGATAACAAGTGTTGGGGAGGGCCCAGAGAAAAGGAAACCCTTGAACACTGCTGATGGCAATAAATAAAAATAAAAAGACTTTTTAGATTAAAAGAAGTTAGGGACAAGCGTCTTTTAGCATTTTAAGTAATTTCAGTTCCTTTTTTGTCCAATCCAGTGGCCCCTTTCCTATTAGAATTACCTTAACATTTTTCTGAATTTTTCTTATAACAAGCTATTTGGTGAAAACCATACCTTGGTAGACACCATATTAAATCCAGAAGTCTTAAACAAGTGTGTATCACTCAATGTATGCAGTAACTTTTGTTTGCAGATGAAACAGTTCTTTCCTTAGCTCATCTTTTTTGCAATACTATATCATAAATAGCAGGAACCAGCTGACACTACAACATTCTGTCTAGAGAGCTGCCCAGCCAGATCAGAAAGCTCTAAGGCATGTGTGGTATTCTTCAGTTTACTTCAGGTAACAGGTTTACGAACTGCTTTATTACACAAAATGTGTTGCTATTTTTCCAGCTGTCATAGCAGTTCCCTCATCAGTTTGATGGCCACCATCACTGGTGTCCATTACCAGCCACCACTGAGAATGTGCAGTTCTCTCTACCAGTTTCTCCACTGTGTTTCCAGCCTTCATACATTGCCCAGTTGCATGGTTAATGCCAAGTGGTTGAGGGTTTGTTTTTAACAGTAGTGCTCCATGCCTAGGTAGTTGCTTCTATATCAGTTCCCTTTTGCTGCATTACAAACCACCCCACAACTCAGTAGTGTAACACAAAAGCCATTTGTTCAGTTTATTCTGTTGGTTACCTGGGCAGGTTTTCTGGTTCTCTCATGTGTCTGTGGTCAGCTGGTGAGTGGGCCAGTGAGTGGGTGGTCTAAGGTGGCCTCATGGGTCAGGCAGTTGGCTGAAATGATAAAGGTGATAAGGCAATATATTTATCATGTGCTTCTTCAAGCTTCTTCTTGGTGGGAGGCAAAGCATCTTTGAAATAATAAGAGGACAAATGCCACTGAGCAATTATTTCTCAAGCCTGTGCTTATATCAGGGTGGCTGATGGGACTAAAGCAAGCATGTGGCCAATCCCAGTTCAAGGGATGGAGAAACAGATTCCACCTCTTGATGGGATAGGACAAAATACGGTGAATTGTGGACAGTTTTATAATCTACAATATAATCTTGGCCGATTCAGGTCCACATTCCAGCCTTTAATCACTTCTGTGTGGCCTCAACTTAAACATTGTACTAAAATCCACACAACCAATGAAAAAAGGGATGGAAAGAATGGCACATGTACACCATGGAATACTATGCAGCCATAAAAAAGGATGAGTTCATGTCCTTTGCAGGGACATGGATAAAGCTGGAAACCATCATTCTCAGCAAACTGACACAAGAACAGAAAACCAATACCACATGTTCTCACTCATAAGTGGGTGTTGAACAATGAGAACACATGGACACAGGGAGGGGAACATTATACACGAGGGCCTGGTGGGAGATGGGGAGCTAGGGGAGGGATAGCAGGGGTGAGGGATTGGGGAAGGATAACATTAGGAGAAATACCTAATGTAGATGACAGAGGCATAGATGCAGCAAATCACCAAGGCACGTGTATACCTATGTAACAAACCTGCACATGTACGCCAGAACTTAAAGTATAATTAAGAAAGAGAGAGAGAAAAAAAAGAAAAGAAAGAAAATATTTTTAAAAATTTCAAGTACTAGGTAATAATTATAATCAATTAAAAGCAAAATATACTTCTCTGTGTTAGTTCTTTATGGTTGCTTAATAAGAGTAGTGGGATATTTTGAAGAGTAGAGAAGAAGATGCACTCATTATTGTAAGCCTACTTTTCCATACTCTTCTTTAAATCAGATGTCAAGTAGAAAAGAAGGAAAGTGAAAAAGATGAAAAGTATCCATTTGATGAGTAAAAACACTAAGCAGTCTCGATCGTTCATCTCTGGCCGCACTGAGATGGGTTTCAATGTTCTTTAAAGGAGTAGGAAGACTCAGAAATTTAGGAAAAAAACAATTGAAGTGTCTTGCTTCATTCCATTCTAATTCAGTTAGAATTGCCCTTCATACCTATTCACACTTGGCAGTTTACACAGCTCTTTACTTTCATTATCTTATTTAACTTTCACAGTGCCCGGAGGTCATCTGGCACAGTCTGTTATCTCTATTTTAAAGATTGCCAGGCTTGCCCAGCTACCAAGAAAATCACTGTCAGGCAATGAGGCAACAGAGAGAAGAAAGCCTTGGGAGGGAAGAGGGAGGAGGGAGAGCAGAATGAAATAAGAGCATTCCTGAAAAGATGGGCATCACAAAATTCGGAAGCTGCTTGAAAGAAGTTAATGCTTCAGAAAGCCTAGAACTGTCAGTACAAGAAAAGGCTTTTGGAGATCAGGGAGTTATTGATTGTTTTCTTGAGGTTAAGAGGAACAAGGGAGATGAGGGCAGAAGTGAAAACCCAGGAGTTGAAGGAGGTCAGGTAGCCACATGAGCTGTCAGATGCTATTGTGCAGGCTTCCCAATGGTAGTAAATCGTGTCAGAACCCAGAACTCTGCATTATTTTAAAAGGGAGTGTCACAGCTTGGAAAGCTAGCTTTCTGGATATGTTAAAACAATTTAGTGGATTAATTGCATACACGCAAATAACATATTCACTTCAGTAAAGAGGTCATTTATAGATAAGCAGAAACAGAGTTTGCAAAATGAAAGAACATGAGAGCAAGCACCTTGCATCAGACTTAACGTGTAACAAATAGTTTAGGTACAGGGTTTCACTTATTTATGTCGTAATTTTATTCATTCAGCAAATGTTTACTGAATGCCTATGATGTTAAAGGACATTTGTCAAGCATAAGGAATACACAGATGCTAAGATCTCCACACCCAAGTAGCTCATGGCTTGTGGCAGTGCTGTGTGATGGAAATAGAGAGCAGGGCACATATGCCTTCCTAGGAACTTTCTAGTAATTCACTGCACATCGCAATGGTACAGACACATTTCAAGCGCACAATAGCCGTGTGTGGCTAGTGGCCACCGTATTGCAGGTCTTGCGAGAAACAAGATGTAAAGTATCACCATGTAATATGAAACCTGCTGACAAAGCTTTCACAAGTTACAATAAAGGGAGACACGGGCCTTCAGAGATATTTTCTACCCATGTTTTAAGGCTTAGATTAATTAAAATGTTTAAGCCACAATTTTCTAGACATCCCATTTATGTTTGAGCTGAAAAAAAAATCATGATTCCATTTTTGGAATGAGAAACGCTTAATGCTATACTCTCTTTTTGAAATTGAAAATGCATATTAATATATTAATAGCTCTGAGAAATCCTGGAGAAAAGACACGATCTTTAATGCACTTAACCTGTAATTTCCTCAAAGATATTGACACTAAAACACTCTCCACATATGTTTTATTACTTAAAAATAATAATGAGAAATGCTTCTGGAACAGCCTGTTTACAGAATATAAACTTCAGGTAACAGAATGATTTGGATAAGTGAGAGTTCTGTCTCCACTATGGTACTCTGGTGAATGTTTTTTTCCGTAAAATGTCTAGTTTGGCTTTCCCGTCCTGGGTGACTCCAGTGAACACACATTAATCCTTCTAGGACAGTAAACCTACAACACATGCTTTCCTCTCTCTAAAATGTCATTCCTCTCTTTCCTCTCTCTCCTAGAAAATCTCTCGATGTGGTACAAGAATCATGTCCTCAGAAGTGTTCCCTGATTCCTCCAGGTGGAAGTAATGTGCACTTCGTCCATGTGCTCGGAACAATTGCTGCAATTAGCTGAGGTCATGTTTAATTTCCTAATGCAGGGCAGGGGCCCGATCTTATCTATTTTTTATATTTCCGGAAGCTAGTATATAGCCAGGCGCATATTAGTAAGGGCCTAAACTTGTTATTTTTTGCCTCCACTCACCGTATATAGCCCGTTAATGAGGGGCACTCAGCTGGTTTTCTGCATCGGGAAATGTCCTGCTCCCTGCGTTCCCGCCCGCTGTTCCAGCCTTGCATCACCGCAGGGCCTGGCAGGACGCGTCAGGCAGTGTGGCGCACTGCGTCTCTGTGGCGTCGGCTCCATACGCATTCTTTCGGCCTGGCCTGCTCCTCTGCCTCTGCGTCCTAGCTTGACTTTCAGTCTTACAGCTCTGTGCAGGCTCCTGGGCTACTCCGGCTTCTTCAGCCCTGGCCGCTGCTTGCGGTGCTGACCCTAACGGGAAGGGCTGAGGCCATCTTCCACTCCATGACTTGCTTTCAGCTTTGCAGCTTGCCGGACCCCGAAGCCCCCGGCCAGACCCCCCGACGTGACTAGACTTTGCCCTCTGCTCTCAGAGTGCACACGGCTCTCTACTTCCTCCTCCCATCACCCAAACCGGAAGCGCGCTGTGACGACACACGGGCGGGACAATGAAACAGCCCGGAAACGAAGCCCCTCCTCAGTTCTGCAGTTCTCAGTTCCGTCCCTGTGCCCGTGACTCTCACCTTGTCCTCATGCCCTTTAAACTGCCGAGCAGCCACCTCCAACCCTTCCTCTGCTTGAACGCTGGGTCCACCTTGGCCTTTGTCCACCGCCCCCCCACCCCAGCCGTATTTTCCTGCCCCTGCTGTGTCCTCCCCTCCCTTTCTCCTCCTCCGTCTCCATCCTGTCCCACCACATGGACTGTGCTGAGCCACTTTCCATCACGGAATGAGGAGGAGATTACATAGCAAATGGTCTTTTAAATTTTATCTCTTTTTTGTACGGTACACCTGTCTTGGGGAACAGTCCCTGACAGCCCTGTTGAGTACATTCAGATGAAAATATCAGAAGATAAACACGTCCAATTATTTTTCTGTTTCGCACGCCTAACTTCATCACAAGGCAGGGCAAGGGGCTTTTGCATGCAGGCCTTTGTTTAATGGAAGCTACGCACCATTGCTTCAGGGATGCATCATAACGTGATACCCTTTGGACCGCAGTGTTATGGAAATGAGAATTATTTAATTTACAGCATTTCCTACACTGGCCTTGTAGATCTAAAAAATTAATTAACCAAATGTCATATTTTACTTCCCACAAAACTGGGTGGAGAAAAAAAAGGCAAACCTAAATGGAAGAGCCAGAGGCCCTTCTACGTGGTAATGTCTCAAAGTCCAGAGAGAAGGAGAACACTGTGTGGCAACTTTACAACTGCCACCCCTCATTGCCCTCTCCCCCAGGCTGGAAAGTGGAGCAGGGGCAGATTACCTGCAGCTGGCAGGATAGCTGGTGTGGCATCCTGCCCCCTCTATAGCGAGCTGCGGCAAGGTGCTCACCTCTCTGAGGTTTCATCTGCTGCCCATGAGGCAGGTACGTGGGTACTACCCACCTCAAACGTTTCCTGTAAGAATTCGGTGAATTCTTGAAGCTCCTGGCCAGCAGGGGATCCCAACGGTGTTCAACAACCACTTCCTGCTCCCTTCCTGCAAGCTTTCTTGGACCCAGGGACCACTTCTGACCCGATGGCTCCCTCAGTGTGCTCCTAGCTCCTCTTCATCACTCTTTAACTCTGCTTATCATGCCAGGTTCAAGTGATTCTCCTGCCTCAGACTCCCGAGTAGCTGGGATTACAGGTGCCCGCCACCATGCCCAGCTAGTTTTTGTATTTTTAGTAGAGATGTTTCTTCCCCATGTTGGCCAGGCTAACCTAGAACTCGTGACCTTGGGTGATTCACCTGGCTTAGCCTCCCAAAGTGTTGGGATTACAGGTGTGAGCCTCCACGCCTGGCCTAGCCTGTTTTCTCATATAGAAATTTGGCATGATACTTACTGGCTTGGGTACAAAATGAGATCACTTTCTTAACAATACTCAAATGATTCATAATCGCCCCCACCCATTCTATTACGGGAATATCATTTTCCGTCCTTACGATCCTCCCACTGTGTAACTTCAAGGCATCCACATGAGTCACTTATTTCAAGAAGTCACCTCTGGTTCTTATCACCTCCAAGGGAGGGAATGTAGTTGGCAGGCCATCCACAGTTCTCTTGCCTATCTTGATGACCACATGGTGTCCGTGTTACAACCCAGGAGGTCTGGTTGTTCATGCCATCTTGTTTGTCCCTGCTGGATGACCATGGAACCCTGGTGGCCAGGGAACTAGATACCATCTTTCTCCCCTACAGATAGGGCTGGGGACCCTAAGGCTGCAGTTGGAGCTAGGAGTTGGTTTTGAAGGAGGAAACCCTTTTCTACATGGTTAGGTTATTCAGCTGTTGGTGTGCCACCATAGACCTTAGCTCCTGAAGGTACAGCTCTTTTGTGACTCAGTTTTTCTATTTCTTTTTACTTCCTCTAAAACTATTTTCCTAAGGCGTGGCCATGGTGTCAGAGTGGCTGGACCTACAGAGTTTCCAGTCCCAGACACTCAGGCCCTGCATCATCACAATCTCCAGACTTCCTAGTCCCAAATGCTGAAGATGTGCCGAATCCATTCTTTCTTGTTCCAGAATGAATAGCATTTGTCCAGGTGAAGATGTCACTACCTTGGGCTAAGATAGTACCTTCCTTCCTAGGGATGCTGTGAAGGTTGAGAGATGCCTGGTACCCTGAAGAATGTTGGGATTCTTCTTTCATTCTGCATCTCAGGACAAAGAAAGGCTTAGATTAAAAGCTCTATTTAAAAGAAACAGAAAGAGAATAAATTTTTAAAAATCAAGTTTGTTACCTGCAAGAAGACAGTAGGGAGGGGCGTGAGCTGGAAGGCTACAGGAAAGAATGACACTTTTCTGAGTGTAACTTTATATATAATGTTTTTACTTTTTAAAGCCTAACAATTGGCTACAGATTCAACAACTAAAATGAAATCAATAAGAATGGAAAAAAGACCGAATATGAAACAGAAAGAAAATGGAAACAAGTGAACTTAATTATAGTTAATGACTACCCTAAAAACACTGAAGGAGAAGGAAAACAAGGAAGAAAATAACTAATCCAAATAACTGGGTCACAGTGTGTGACGGTATATCATCAATCTGGAGCAGGTGGGCTGTCTGTGTGTTTGCAGCGGAGCAGTGCACAAATATTCTGTGTTCTTGAGTAGTTTGTTGATTTTGATTTTATGGAATAAATAATTCTACAGCTAGTTTAGATGTAATATAGGATTGAACAAGTGAAACACAGAGAGGCTGCTGGGAGTCAGTGATCTCCCTGTGGAAGGTCATAAGAATGTGTATCAAAATGGAAGGCATTGGTGTGGACTCAGGATTTATAAAATGTGCATGTCTAGTTGCACATATAAATACACACGTGTACGCATGCATGAATGCATATTTATATGTGTATGCATGCATGTGTATAAAAACATGCAGCTGTTTCCTCCTTCTGTCTGCTCAAAGAGCCAAAAACAAAGCCATCCTAGGAACAATGAGCACATCTAATTATCAGATCTTGGTCTCTAGTCTCATTCCCTTTAAAATGAAATAGGGCCTAGCAGAAAAATGACTTGGCAGGGTAGGTACAAAATGAACTTGGAATATTTGTATGCCAGAGAGTAAGAAGTGTTAAAATAACAAAAATGAAGGAGGCATGTAACAGAGAAATAGGAGACAATTTGAAGAGGGTCTCACAGGCTAAATACGGGACAATTTTAATATTAAATAATTGTGTCATAATGAATTACAAACCATTTAAAATAGAAATTTATTAATTAATATAGATTGATAAATAATAGTAGTTAGATAGCTAGATAATAAATTGTGGGGAGGATAGGCCAGGTGCAGTGGCTCACACCTATAATCAGCACTTTGGGAGGCCAAGGCAGGAGGATTACCTGAGGCCAGAAATTCAAGACCAGCCTGGCCAACATAATGAAATCCCATCTCTACTAAAAATACAAAAATTAGCCAGGTGTGGTGGTGTGTGCCTGTAGTCCCAGCTACTCGAGAGGCTGCGGCAGGAGAATTGCTTGAACTTGGGAGGTGGAGGATGCAGTGAGCTCAGATTGTGCAACCGCACTCCAGCCTGGGCAACAGAGAGAGACCCTGTCTCAAGGAAAAAAAAATTGTAGGGAGGGATTATTATAGACCAGAAGACAGTCTGTTACATGTGGAGGTAGTAAAGAGTTGAAAAAAATCACATTACAATCAGCATGGTAAACATTGCATTGGGCGAGAATCACAGATGGCTGCCAAAGGCAGGAAAGTTTTGATCATGGGCAGGATATTACCATTGTCATAAGATGTCTCCACATAAAGTACTTATTAGATGTTGCAAGGAAAAAATATATACAGTGGAAAATTGGGACATTCTTTGGGTGATCAAAATTAACATTACCTATAAGAACAGTTGGACACACAGGTGTGATACCATAAGAGGAACATGACATCAATTATGCAGTATTTTAAGGACACAAAACCTTAATATGCAGGCATATCTCATTTTATTGTGCTTCACTTTATTATACCCTGCAGATATTGCATACTTTACAAATTGAAGGTTTGTGGAAAGTCTGTGTTGAGCAAGTCTATTGGAGTAATTTTTTTGAACAGTATGTGCTCACTTTGTGTCTCTGTCTTTCTTTGGAAATTCTTGCAATATTTCACACTTTTTCATTATTATTATACCTTCTATGGTGATCTGTGATCACTGATTTCTGATGTTACTACTGTAATTGGAAATGTAGTGGAAATAACAGGAAAACTAGAATTACAAGTGGAACCTAAAGATATGACTGAATTGCTGCACTCTTATGATAAAACTTGAATGGATGAGGAGCTGCTGCTTATTGATGAGCAAAGAAAGTGGTTTCTTGAGATGGAATCTACCCCTGGTGAAGATGCTGTGAACATTGTTGAAATGGCAACAAAAGATTTAGAGTATTGCATAAACTTAGTTAATAAAGTACTGGCAGGGCTTAAGAACATTGACTTCAACTTTGAAAGAAGTTCTACTGTGGGTAAAATGTGATAGCATTTTACCCACATGCTACAGAGGAATCTTCTGTGAAATGGATGCAGCAAACTTCATTGTTTTCTTATATTTTAAAATGGCCACAGCCACCTCAACCTTCAGCAACCACCACCCTAACATTAAGGCACCAACCACTAACATTAAGGCAAGACCCTCCATCTGCAAAAAGATTATGGCTCGCTGAAGGCTCAGAGGATCTTTAACATTTTTTAGCAATAAAGTTTTTTTTTTTAAAATAAGGCACATACATTGTTTTGTAGACATAATGTGATTGCACACTTAATAGACTACCGTATAGTGTAAACAGCTTTTATGTGCATTGGGAAATGGCAAAAATTATGTGACTTGCTTCATTGCAATATTTGCTTTATTGCAGTGATCTGGAACCAAGCTCACAATATCTCCTGGGTATGCCTGCAATTGTGAAGAAACATTAGACAAAGACAAAATGGGAAACACTATATTTAAACCAAGAGGGAGATAATACTCTTTAAAAATGACAATGTCATAAAAATCAAAGAAAAGTTATAGAAATGTTACAGATTAAAGGAGGGCAAAGAGGTGTGACAACTAATGCTGCACTTGACCCAAGACCAGATACCATGTTAGAGGCGAACAATGCTATACAAGACGTTATTGGGTCAACGGACAAAATTAGATCAAAACAGTAGGCTGGATAAAAACTGTATCAATGCTGAATTTACTGAAGTTGATAATTTTACTGCATTGTTTAAGAGCACATCTCTATTATCAGGAAATGCACACTGAAGTATGTAGAGGAAAGGGGCTGATGTGTGTGACATACCCTCAAATTAAAAAGTTGACAGATAGAACAAGTGATAAATGCAGTAAAAGGCTTACAGTATGTGAATCTGAGTAAATTGTATATAGGTATTCTTTATACTGTTTTTATTTTTATGATTTGTTTTCCTGTAAATTCAAAATTCTTTTTAGATGAAAGTAAAAACAATGTGTCCTGATTGGGTTGAGAGACATCTATGAGGAGAAAGCAGACGAGGTCC
Source organism: Plecturocebus donacophilus (assembly GCA_004027715.1). Classification (NCBI taxonomy): domain Eukaryota; kingdom Metazoa; phylum Chordata; class Mammalia; order Primates; family Pitheciidae; genus Plecturocebus; species Plecturocebus donacophilus. The sequence continues at coordinate 90,246 of PVKP010002186.1, forward strand.
TGGCTCATGTGAAGAGCTCATGATGAAGTGGGCAGAGCTGACAAGACCCCCAGGGAAAGGGAAGCTGAAGGGAAACGTCCAGTGTGTCACCTTTGCCTTGGGCTATGTCCTCCCATCCTACATAAACATCATACAAAGAATGAGCACATATTTTCTAGCTCTGGAGTCTCTTTGAGTCACCAATAAATGTCAGAAATAATCCCATGCTCAATAAATCAAATATATTCAAGCATTTAATTATCTCCTTTTGCTCTCACAAATCACTTGTGTTTAGAGATACTTCAGGGGGAAAGCAATTATGAAAACAATTGGCCATTTGCTCCTGACTTCAGCATGGTGTCATACTATGTTGGACTCACCATTTGGGGATAGTGTGGCATTGAAGGAAGCTGGAGGTGAGGTGTCAAATGCCACAATTCCCAGAGTGTGCTTCTTGAGGTCAAGCTGGGTCTTCTTTTTTTCAGCAGACTCCTTATTGATAGTCTGTTTTCCATGCCCACAGGGCAAATCTCACTTTGGCTTATGAGAATCTTAAGAAAGGCAAACTCTGTAGATAAAAATCACTGTATGTTTTAAAATTTCTATTATGCCTTATTTCAAACATCTCAAGTCATATTAATTTTGAGGCTAACACAGAAAGTAGATTTGCTTAAAAATTTGAAATTTTTTGAATAGATTTAGAGGTATACTTACAACCTCACTCAGCCCCTCTGTCAATCTCTCCTTCTCTCTCTCTCCGCACACATAACTACATAAAACATATATAATACATATATGCATACATATGTGTGCGTGTGTGTGTGACGTTCTCTGACACTTTTACAGTAGTGAACACTCTGATCCTAGAGGGTCAGCATCTGCCCTAGGTGAAGAAGGACCTGCTTGCAAACTGCTTCAGGAGAGAATCGCATATAAATTGGGGTGCAAATTCCCCCATTTAAGAAAACACAATAATTGTATAATGTCAGCCTGGCAAAAGAGCATCACCATGCTCTATTAACAGATCTTGGGAGGAGCTAAGAAGGATTAAATTAACATTTGGTTGCTTTATGTTTAATAATTCAAGACAAAATTAGACTTTCTCTACATAGTATGATTTCAGCAGTCTCAGAAAAGACCTCTTGCCCTCCCTAATCTGTCTCTCTCCTCTGTACAGGGATCCCTAGACTTCTTCATCTACCAACAATGTAAACTTCTCTCACTTCACAGTTTGAATAAAGCAGAGCATTAGTTCCAATAAATTCAACGTATACTTAAAGTAACCTTCTCCTCTTCTTCCCTTTTAGCCAGGCATGAACATTTCAGTTGAATTATGAGATGAGGATGAATTAGGGCTTCATTCCAAAAAATCAGCTTTCCAAAGTCAAATCCAATCAGACTCTCAAGAGTAAGGATGATTTCTGGCTTTACTAATAAATCCTATTATTATCAGAGTTTATCTGAATTTCTAAAATTCTACTGTGAAGCCAAGCAACTTTACCATAACCTAATTTTCTTTGAAGCTATTTAAGTCTTTATGGCTTCTGGCTTCCACACAAAAGAACTCAAGTCTGCCATGCGTTCAACGACTGTTGGGCGTGTGCCTATGATGTCCAATACATGGCACTAGTCACTGGGGAGTCAAGGACAGATAAGACAGTCTCTGTAGGGCTCCTGTATTGATGGTGGAGACACACATGTTAACAGATAAATGACAACTTATTAAGCAGTGACTCTAACTGAGCTATAAAACAAGTTGAAAGAGATGACAGAACGGAGGATATATACGTGCCACGGAGACTCGGGGAATTTGAGCAGGTTTCTGAAGGCTCCAGATGAGTTTGCTAGGTGAAGAATGTGAGGAAAAAAATTCCCGATGCATGGAACACTATGAAAAAAAGCACAGGAGCGGAAAGGGCATGGGTGGCCTGTGGAAGGTAGCGGGGGGTCTGCTGCGGGAACCTGGGTGTCCTGATGAGGCTGGGAGAGGGGTGCAAAGGCCAAGTGTGAATGGCCTCAGATCCCGATGAAGAAGTCTGAATTCTGGCTGTGTTAGTCGTGTTTTTGTTTTTGTTTTTATGATGCTTTGACACTTTGAGGCTGACCCATAAGACACTATCCCTTCTAGGACTAGTGAATCGCTGGAGACAGTAAGCTACTTGTCTGTGAGCATGGCTTTGACTCTGTATCCCCACCTCCTTCCTTTTATCAGGATTCTGTAGTCAAGGACACTACATCGTTGTCTCAAATCACCCCAGAGCCAAGCACTGGACAACCCAAAACCCCCCCTACAGGCCAGAGCCTTCCCAGATTATTCAAATTATTTAATCCTAAACCTATTGACCCTGCCTTTCCCATTCCTTCCTGTGAAAACCACAATAAAGTCTCCTGCCCATGTTTTTCCATGTTCCTTCTGCCTCCTGGCCTGCTCTGGGCCTTTCTGTGTTGCCGGGCATGGCATGGCATGGCACGCTCCCTCCTCTTGGGATCTGTGAGTCACAAACTATCTTTTCAATGAAAGTCATTTCTTTGATATCTGTTAGCTTTCCAAAGTCAAATTTGAATAAAAACAAAATCCAAGGTTATATTTTAAAACAGTGACCTGACAGCAAAAGTAGTACAATAGAGGCATTAAAATAAGTGTAGCTTATAATTTCTTTTGCAAGTAGATAACCCGAATAACACTGAGAGAATCAACTAGAGTGAAGGAAGACTCAGGCAAGATAACCAGTAGAAGGTAGTTGTAACTATCAAAAAGGACATAACGAGGGTTGAAGGGAACATTGGTGAGGCTGGAAAAGCTTCTGAATATAATTACTGTCATTGCTTTGAATTTGGTATTCTTATATCTTATTTTCATAGTTAATCTGTCTTACTTTCCTGTCAGCTGTCTTTCCTTGCTATTAGAAGACAAACTTCTGAAAAGATTACTATCTCTTATAACTTTCTTTTTCTACTTGTGTATGGGTTGGGATGTCAGGTACTCAAGTTTACAAAAGGAGTGTCTAAGAAAGAGTGAATGGAATTTTTGAGTGAAGGTTTTACTATAAACAAATAACTCCCCTGTACAGAAAATCCATGAGCTAAAGTATATGGAAGCTCTAGGATCCTATTTGATCTTCAGAGATTTATGCTTGAGCTAAATTCTAGGCCTCTTTGTTCTGAATATTTCACAGAGACATATCTCCTGGCTAAGTTGGAAGATGGAGAAATGTGGGAAAGTTAGAAATATGATACAGAGTAAACTTGTCAGGATTTCTTTATTCCTGGTCACAGAACAGCTTGCCAACTTCATGTTCTATTCTATTCTAAAGACTTCTCAGTTCCTGTGAAACCACACGGAATGATCCTCCAGGTGCAGTGCAAAACCTAAATTAAGAACTTACCAACAGAAGCCCAAGCATAATGACAGATATTAGCCATGGACAAAAATAGGAGCCTACTTGCTGAGACCAAAGGCATGCTGGCAGGGGTTTCCAGTAGAGAATAGGAGAATAATGGTAGATGGAGAAGTTACAGAGGCATGTGTTTGAGTGAGAGCTGAACTTCCAGACACAAACCCGATGCCTCAGCTTACAGATTTCTACCTATATGACTGTACCTCAGTCTTTCCGGGTAAGTTTAGAGTTAAAAGAACAACTGTGATGTCAGAAGTAACTAGGATGCTTAGGGACTTGAGGTCCCATTTTTCATGTGGATTGACTTCAACGTGAGTGTATCAGGGACACTGAGGTAGGAAGGTCCTCCTAGTGGTAAGGGAGTGGACTGAATCCCATGGGAGCCATGTTATCAGAGAAGGCCAGAAGATCTGCACAAAGATTCATTTTCAAAACCTAGATGATGGCTTGATAGGTGCAGCAAACCACCATGGCCTGTGTATACCTATGTAAGAAATCTGCACATTCTGCACATGTATCCCAGAACTTAATTCAGAATAAAGAGGAAATCAAGATTAGAAATAGCCAATAACAAGATAGAGATCTATATACAGAATAGAGCAAATTTATAATGGAAACAATTAGCTTTGAGGTGGATATCTGGAAGAATGATGAGAGAGCATAAGAGGTGAAGTATAGGTTGGTTGGAGTAGGTGGGGAGTCAGTGTTTAACCAAAGGATACATTTATATGTTAACCTTTTAATGATTATAAGAAATGTTACCATTTATTAAGTCCTACTTTGGAAGATTTAGCTTCAGGTCTTTTATATATATTATGTTTAATTCTGAAAACAATCATTATCCCCTTTCCAACAGAAGGTGGTATTAAATAGCCCATGTTGAACTGATAGGCGAAGGCACGGTAAGGTAAGGTTTCAGGGAACACTGCTCCGTAGCTTTGTCTCTGAACTCTATGGGTTTTATGTGATGCCGTCTTGCACTTCAGGAATGAATGTGGCTACTCAAAAATACTACACTGGTCTGAAATGAAGGAAACCAATAGCAAAGTAGCCCCCTGGCACTTTTGGAAGAACATACAGATTTGTTGGAGAGATTAGACTTCCCACCTTAAAAAAATTATAAAACAGTAAAAAAGGCAGCACATAATCAAACATATGACTAGGGAGTTAGGAAAGAGTAAGATAAAATTTAGATGAAGTTGTGGGGACTGAATATAAAGCAGGAAGAACTTAAATTGGGTCATAAAGGAAAGTGCGGTCGGCTCCGTGATACAGAAAGGTGACTCTGGAGGCAGGGCCTTCCTATTACAAGGAAGAAAGCATATCTCTAAGGGACAGGAAGATTTTTCTCCTCTCTGTGCTAAATTGCTTCTGCATGCTTCCTTTCTAACCATCATTGTAATTCATCTCTCCCACCCCTAACACACAGAAGGAGGTGTAGGAGGGGTGGTCAAAGTTCCAGAGCTTGTGTTGGCCAACAATTCACCCACATGGCAAGGCTAACTGTGTCTTGGAAGGCAGAGGTATTCTACTTCCTCCTTCTTCACCCTCCTCTGCTCCACTTCATCTTTCAACAAGTTGTGTGGAATGATGGACTTGTAGCCATCCTTAGTAGAGTCTCTCTGTCCCCAGCTCCTTACTTATGGCTGGCTACATGCTGGAGAAAACCGAAGACTTACATATGTTGATGTGCAGGATTGGAGGGCAGTGCCAGAGGCAGACAGAAGGGGAAAGAGAGTTGTTAGCCATAAACCCTGTGTTCTAATTCCACCCTCATGAATCTCTGCAGTACAGTTTCCTGGCAGTGCTATGACCTCCAGAATAGAAATCATTGCTCTGACGTCTGATTTCTTCTTTTTTTGTGCTGCAGTCCACCACTGACTGTTCGATCTATTGGCCACATCTGGTCTACAGACGTGAACAGCAACAGAACCTGTGTAATGCTTACCCAATAGCATGCATTCCCCATTTTTATTTTTGAATGGGACACAGATTATATACAGAGAGCTATCCTCCACCTTGAATCCACATGCTTTCAGGAAGGGGAGCCTTGTATCTGTCCAGGGATTGAACACTGATTGGTGCAGCCTGGATGGGCTACACAGTGTTTCTCAAACTGTGGTCCCATTAGCATCACCTGAGAAACAGAAACTCTGGAGCAGGGCCCTGCAATCCATGCTTTAATGAGTCCCCCACATGATTCTGATACATGCTAAAGATTGAGAACTGCCAGTCTAAACTGATGATGTCCCATTATTCTCACAAGTGATTAAATGAAGTCACTGATTCTTTTCAACTGGAGCAGTGATTTTGCACCTCCTCTCTGCCACTTGTACTCCCTGGGGACATTTAGAAATATCTGGAGACTTTTGATTCTCATACCTGGAACATAGTGGACAGAGGCCGAGGATGCTGAAAACATCCTACAGTTCACAGAATAGTTCCCCAGAACACATAATTATCTACCCCAAAATGCTGATAGTGAAGAGGTTAAGACTCTAGTTTTACTATACGCATGTGAAAGCCTTCTAGGATAAGACATGAGAGGAAATCTGCTGTTTCTTGGTTAAACATGTGATGAAACTTTCTTTTCTGCAGGGCATTGCCTAGGTTTGTGGCGGTCTTGTGACTGGCAGGTGCTAGCCAGAAGACAGGCTTGCTGGGAGGAGAGGACTGGAATAGGCAGGCTGCTGAACTCAGCTGCATTGTGGAGCTTCTGGAGTGTGCTTCCTCGTAGCCACCCTTCCTCTTGCCCTGAGACATGATGCCTTTCTCTGTTATTTAAGTTTAGTTGGGTTTTCTGTACTGTAATAGACAAAAGCATCCAATGTGAAAATAAAGCTGGGACAAGGAGAATAGAGGGAAAAGGTCAGCAGGATGAAGGAAAGAAGGCACACAGAGGAAGAGTGGGAAGGAGCAATGACATCGTCCTCCACCCGCCCTCCACTCATCTAGCCACTGCCCTCTGCTGACTTCCATGTTGAAACACTTACAGCTCCAGTTCTCCAACTGTGGTTCCAGATAATGTCTAATTATTTACAGCCTGCCACACCCCTTGAGGGTCACTACATTCCTGATCCCCTACTCTGGGACATATTAGGCCTGTGTGCGAGTTTCTTGTATTTCACACTTTACTTGTTTCATTGGATTCAGTTTTGTTTTTTGTTTGTTTTACTTGCATATCCTTAAATAATCCTTTGGTGGGGATATGTAGCTGGTTAATTTTTTGGGGTCCTGTCTGTCCGGAAATGATTTTAATTTTGTGCTTATACTTGGATGCTTATTTGCCTGGGTAAAGAATTCTGTAATTAAAGTGACTTTCTCTCCAAATTTTGGTGCTATATTCTCACTGTCTTCTCATTGTTAAGTGGTGCTAAAGAGAAGTCCTACACTAATGTGATTTTGTTTCATTTTCAGATTAGCTATTTTGTTCCTCGACATAACTTTTTAAAAAGTTAGCTTTATCCTTCTATTGGAGAATAAACAAGAATATTTTAATTAAATAAAGTTTTTAAATGCAAGTATATTTGATAAGTAAAATTGTATATGTTTAAGATGTATTTTTATGATTTGAAATACATATACATTGTGAAATACTCGCCACAAACATGCTAATTAATCAACATTTCAATCACTTCAGATAGTTACCATTTTCTTCTTTTTCTTTTGATGAGAACACTTAAGATCTCCCTTCTTAGCAGATTTCAAGTAAACAATACAGTATGGTTAACTATAGCCACGTTGTGGAGTGGGAGGTGGGGGAAAGTTAGTCAAGGGCTACAATGTTTCGGTTATTCAAAACAAGGATGTATTTATACACAATTCTTTAAAAAATTCATTCTTCTTACTGCATAATGGACATTGTTAGCTCCAAAACTCATGATCTGTCACATTACAGGCAACTTATTTTCTTTTAAAAATTATTTCTCTTTTCTTCTCTCCCTTTTTTTTTTTCCTTTGGAGACAGAGTCTTGCCCTGTCTCCCAGGCTGGACTTCAATGGTGCGACCTTGGCTCACTGAACCTCACCTCCTGGGTTCAACCAATTCTCCTGCCTCAGCCTCTCAAGTAGCTGGGATTACAGGTGCCCATTACCACACCCAGCTTTTTTTGTATTTTTAGTAGAGATAGGGTTTCATCATCTTGGCCAGGCTGGTCTTGAACTCCTGATCTCTTGATCTGTCTGCCTCGGCCTCCCAAAGCTCTGGGATTACAGGTGTGAGCCACTGCACTCGGCCCCTGTCTCTATTTTTATGTCATATAACTTTTGACCCCCTGGAATGGTTTGTACATCTTTCACCTTTTTATCTTACATATTCTATAGTTTTGCATTCCTGTTGCATATTATGAGAAAGGGCCTAAGTTTTATCTCTTAGGTCACCAATTTAGTCTTCTTTATGCCTAATTTATTGTTCAGATATTTGGGTTTCTTTTAAAACCACTCACTTGGCAAAAATACTTTATATTTATATTCATTTGTTGTTTACTATTTATTTTTACAATTACCATTTATTTTAAAGTTGAAATAGGCTTTATTTTGTCTCCAGCCCTGATCCATTTTTTAAAATGTCCATCTATCTCCTGAATAATTCCTATTTTTGCTGCCGGGCCAATTCTCAGCTTTATCCCTTGGCCAGTGGTTCTTTCTCAATATGACCTCCTTGGGCCCGCAGCACCAGCCTCACCTGGGACTCTGCGAGAAATGCAAATTTCCCCTGCCTATGGAATTAGGGTCTCTGGCACAGGATCCAGCAATTTGTGTTCTAACCATCTCACTGGGTGATTCTGATGCAGACTGAATGTTGAGCAGCACTGAATTTGGCTGTTCAAGTCCAAGGTTGTAAATAACACTCAGCTGTTTGGCCCCAGTGTGGCCGTTCTGCATGTTTCTGGCTAGCACGAGTTTCAAGCTATTATCGTCCATGCTACAGTAGTTGTTAAGTGTCTTCATTATAATTCTTTTTATGATGTTTATTTTACTCACATGTGATGATATTTGGTTGTCTTTTTCTAACTGTAAATTGGTGAAGACAGCTGGCCCTGGTCATCTTTGGAGTTGTGTAGGCCTGTTTCCCCACAGCTGGCTGTGGCTCTTCACAAGGGATTGAGTCATGTGGACAAGGAGGATTCCTTCAGGATATGCAGACCTGGAGCTGGTAGTACGGGGCAGGCATACACTCTTGAATGTAATTCCTCCTGAGCAGGACGGTTTTTCTTGGTTTCTCTTTACCAGAACTCTGCTTCTATCTCAAACCTTAAGGCTTGTCCAGCAGGGCAACCCATTTTCTTTTCTAAAAGTATAGATTTTTGGCCTAAAGGCAAAGACTGTTGTCTTCCCTTGCTCAACTATTTATGGGGGCTAGTAGGAGTCAGACTGGCTGAGCTCTTTCTGATGCAGATCCTGAGAGCTGTGCCTCCCAAATCCTAATAGGCCTTTAAAACAGGTTAAAATGTAGTCTGACTTAGCAGGTAGGGCTGAGCCTAACTTTCTGCACCTTAAGCAGGCTCTCAGTGGTGCAGACGCTGCTGCTGCAGGAAGCCCACGTAATTCATTAACTCCAAGCACGGCACCAGGGCCTCCTTGCTCTTTGAATATTCTAGGCTTCTTTCTTCTCTGGTTCTGCTCGTAACATCAGAACATGCAGTTCTGATGCAGGATTTTGAACATCTGTGCATGATTTGACCTTGAGTTTCTTCTATTCCTATCACCTAATGACTTTATCTTTCCCACTTTAGTTGTTCCACAATATCCAATATACGGCGAGGACAAAATTTTCATTTTTCCAGTACTGTTTTAAAGCTAGTATTAAGAGTATCTTTTGGATAGGAAATAAAATAGAATCAGGTGATAGATGCAATTAATTTTGAATTCTGTATAAATATTGCATTTCCAGCCCCTCCTCGCCTCATGGACTTGAGACACAATATTATCTTGCCCCCTGGGACAGCTGTAAGGCATGTTCTAGTCTTCTAGAGAATTAGTTTCATGATCTACCTCAATTATGCTGCCTTTTGGCATATTGGGTTAACCCTCCTTGTTTCTCCAGCTTTCAGGGCTTTATAATATTGAGCCAGTCTTCAGGGTCTCTCAACATCCTCCTCTGGCCCCTTAAATAGTTTGCCACTTCCCACAGTACTAATCCAGAGAAAGATCATCAAATTGAGCCCAGACGCCATGGCGGTAATGGCTGAGCACTGTCCATATTGCACAGAACCTGCGTCCTGCGATAGGTCCTAGTTACATCTATTGTTTACCTCCTAAGAGGATCCTTTCCCCAAAGGGCAGCAGTCAAAGTTACAGTTTGATGAAGTTAATGGAGAACAAGCAGCTCCCTTCTTTGCACCGGAGATACTTTTGACATTTTCTTTCTTGAAGATGCCTTGCTTTATGAATACATACATGTGAATCTTAAAAAAAATAAAAGTCTGAAGGCTGGTGGTATAAAATTAGCAAGGCTTGAGGCAGAGAGTCAAGATAGAATTTTTAAAACTTCTTAGGCTGGAATCTCAGCCAGCAGCAAATGCCCTGGAGGAAGGACTTCATCTTCATCTCCAAGCCACATCTAATTGCCTCTTTGTCATCCTCTGATTAAAACCGGCAGCAATTGGACCATCTAGGTGCCCTGTGTATAACAAGGTTTAGAAACTGGCTTTGGCAGAGCAGTGTGGTTTTTCAAAGGCTAATAAGGTTGAACTCAGCATCATCTATCACTAATCTATGGCTTGATTCTTGGCTCTTGTTTCATGTTCTGCCACATTAAATTTACTGCTCTCATGCTCCAGATGACACTGATGATGCTAAAAGTCAGTGAGGCCATGGGGGCTGGGGGTGCGGGGAGACTGTGGTTAATAAATGTGGTTCTAGCAGTCTGCTGTGTACCTGACCTTTATCTTTCAAATAACCTGTGTAAATCCAGACCAGTCAATGAACCCAAATAGATTGCTGTGTTAGAGGAGACAATGAAATTAGGTGAGCAAATTCCAATACAAGGAAAAATGAATGTGGTAGCTCAGTCCATACCATCCTTTTCTGTAGTTTGTCTTAAGTGGCTTCCTTGGGTGGTATTGAGTGACTAGGGCTGGTTGCTAATGAGAATGGATGGCTCATTTTATAATGGGCTAAGATGATGGATACTTGATCTCAAAGGTTATTTTCAGAAGAAAGGAGATAGTGTTATGATACTGTCATAACATCAAATTATGTTAACAGATATCTTTTCTCTAAAATGAGACAATGAAACAAAGCTTTCATGTGTACCATGCCTCATATAGCTCATAAAGAAAAGTTTAAGACCGTGGTAACTTCTCTTTCATAAGGGAAATCATTTGGTTCACCCCTCCTATCACATTTACACTTTTGCTTCTCCTTGTCTGTTTCCCCTAGGGCCTTTCCTTCCAAGTCCAAAATAATGCTTTCCTGTATAGTTTTTGACTTAGCTTTCTATTCCAATATTAGCATCCCCTATGCATTTACTGAAGATTACAGATTTTACCCTAGATTGTAGAAAAACTATCCCTTACTGAGCTCATCTCCCTTTAATTTAGACAGACAGGCATGAGGAGAAAGTGAAGAAGGGTGTTCCTAATGAGTCTGCCCTTCTTTACATCTGTGTCCAGTGGCATCTATTCGTAGCCTATTAAAACATGCTTTCATTTATAAGTGAGACCATGCTGTGTTTGGTTTTCTGTTCCTATGTTAGTTTGCTGAGGATACTGGCTTCCAGCTTCATCCATGTCCCTGCAAAGGGCATAATCTTGTTTCTTTTTATGGCTATATAGTATTCCATGGTATATATGAACCACATTTTCTTTATACAGTCTATCATTGATGGACATTTGGGTTGATTCTATGTCTTTGCTATTGTGAATAGTGATGCAGTGAACATACGTGTGCATGTGTCTTTGCAATAGAAAGCATTAGGAAAAATAGCTAATGCATACTGTGCTTAATACCTAGGAGATGGGTTGATAGGTGCAGCAAACCACCATGGCACATGTTTACCTATGTAACAAACCTGCATATCCTACACATGTACCCTGGAACTTAAAATACCAATTAAAATTAATTTTAAAACATGCTCTCAGATGATTATTTTATACAATGTTATAGATCTTTATTAATTAAGGCAGCACTTTGCTACTGTGAATGATAAATCCCTAGATCTCAGTGACTTAACACAATAGTTTTCATTTGCATAAGGTACAAATGGCAGTGGTAGGAAAGAAAGGAAGCACCTCACAGTTGCAGAAGAGAGAGACTGACAGACGCTCTGCCACTGTAACATGTGGCTCCTAAGACTGCTTTGGGGTTTCATAGATGCCTGTAGAAAAGGGGAAGACAGAGAACAGCACTCTGTGGGAGGTTTTAACATGCAGACCTGGAAGGACAGATGAAATTATCTAACTTTATGTGAAGCCAGGGATTTAGCATAATTGTGTGCTCAGAAAGAATAAGAAACCGCTTAGTGAGTAGGAAGCCAGTTGTGGGCGAGTTTCTACTCAAGGAAAAGAGTCCTGGACTAGACGTTTGAAGGATGTGTCCCGTGTAATTCAGGCTCTGACACTAACTTAACACATGGTTATCTTCATTTGATTAACCTATTATAATTGGCATTGATTTTCATACTAATAGTAGAATCTGGACTCTAAGAAAAACTCTAGTGCTAGTAAGCAATACATTTATGTTAATAGTCAAAGAAAGATAAATGTTTATAGCCCACTGAGTTTTGGCTGTTGCTGGTTATTTTATTTTTCCTATATCTTAAAGTTGATTCTCAATGATAATTTATACATTCCCAAAGTATTTCAAATTTCTATATATGGATTGTGCACAACTATATCATTGGAGTTCTGTTTAGTTTGAATATGGTTTTAGTTTTTCTCAATTTATTCATCTGTATTTTTCCTAGCCTGGCTAATCTAAAGCAACATAGTCATAAAAACCAAGAATGAGCTCCTTAATTTAAAGATTCTGTAATCTGAAGCAAGGAAGATAGGTAATTACTAATTTGAATGATTTACAGCTGGGAAGGGCATGTTTTACTCCAAACTGCTATCTCCTACATCATCAAATGCATATTCTTCTTGCAAAATTTAATTCACAAAATGTAGCCACTATTCCTTCACTTTTCAATACTCATTAACACCAGCAATTTATATAATGCACCCATCACTTGACTATAATTGTTCTCATTTCTACTCCTCTACCATAAATTTTCAGGTCCATGAAAGTGATTCTCCAAATATATATCCTGCCCAAATCACTCTCATGAATTGTTAAATATTCAATTACTTGTGATTATTTTCAAGTGGATATCTCACAAACACTTCACATTCAATATACTAACCATCAGCATTACTTCGTTTACACATTAATTAATTCTAGAATCCTCAGCATAGTTTTCTGCTTTGGCCCCTGAAGCAGGAATCAGGATCAGATTTATTCTTTGCCATGAAAAAGCTAGAAAATTGTGAAATGGTACATAATTGCCCAAGAAGAGAGAAAAACCAATGGATCAGCTTTAAGAATATTCCAGCTTTATACTTGAAGGTTTTTCTGGACCCCCACCAAGGGAGGTGCAACCCATGCATAGTAAAAGAGTCCTGCTGAGTTGGGTGGACAGAGAACAAAGTTCAGGGAGGCTGAGGTGGATGACATTTGTGGAACACATTGCCAAAGAAAAGAAATATATACAGAAAGGGTTTCAGACACTCTTGTGGGTGGTATTCTTTTATATTTGGCTAGATGCTAATCTTCACATGTGAATATAGAAATTCCATGAGATCAGCCAAAACAACACAAATATCTGGGGAACTACAAAGTAAACAATTCCCAGAATTAATGTAGTCTTGGGGGGTGTTTTAATTCTATATGACTAGAGGAGATAAACCACTTTGAAGACACTGAGCAATAAAGACAGATCCCAAACTATTACTTAATAATAAGGCTTAATTAATCTTAGAGTAAAGGCTATTCTTGACTTGCCTTTACAAAGCCTATAAACAGGTATAGAATAGATTGACATGGTCAAAAGATCACTTTATTCCCTAGTAAAACAAACATAATCACCCTTTAAAATCATGCAACTAATTCTGAACTCTCAGCAACATAGCACTCACAATGTTCAGCATTTGTATTAATAAATACAAATTTAGGCTGGGCAAGGTGGCTCACACCTGTAATCCCAGCACTCTGGGAGGCTGAGGTGGGTGGATCATGGGTCAAGAGATTGAGACCACCTGGCCAACATGGTGAAACCCCATCTTTACTAGGAATACAAAAATTAGCCGGGCGTGGTGGCAGGTGCCTGCAGTCCTGGCTACTCAAGAGGCTGAGGCAAGAGAATCACTTGAACCCGGGAGGTGAAAGTTGCAGTGAGTCAAGATCGAGCCACTGCACTCTAGCCTGGCAACAGAATGAGACTCTGTCTCAAATAAATAAATGAATGAATGAATAAATAAATAAATATTTGTTTATTTATTAAATATGCACAGATGTAGCAAATTGTGAAAAACTAGGTGAAAACTTAGTTACTAGAAAAAGACCTAGAAATAGCAGATAGTATTATATTAGCAGATGAAGAGCTTAACTCATTTATGCTTAGCGTTCCATTATTGGAACGCTAAGCATGTGAAAATTATTTATATTTTACTGCTCAAGGTCATTGCCAAGGTCTAATTTTTCAATTCCAAAAACTGCAACTTCCGGCATAACTGAGTTAAAAGAGCTCTTATAAATCTTGATGTGCTATGGACCTTTAAGCAGACATGAACATATTAAGAAAAGAGACAATCAGAAATACAAAATAAAATATGTATTTTTTTTGAAATCTAAAGTACAAGTGAGGGATAAACAGTATTTTCAATGTTACAAATGAAAATGCCTGTGAAAGCAATATACTTTACTGTAAAATGAAGCAGAGTGGAGAAATAATAAAAATAATTTTAAAAACCTTTGTAACTTATGGAATAATATCAAGGAATCTAGAATTTGTATAATTGAGGCCTGAGAAGAAGAGCACATGGGAGTGAGAATAAATATTTAAAGACATAACAACGAAAAATTTGTTCAAACTTGATGAAAACTAAAAGCCTACAGAAAAGCTTGACAAACAACTGACATAAATGCAAAGTAATCCACACCAAGGCACACAATAATTAACTTACTGAAAATCCATTATAAAGAGAAAATCTTGCATATCCAGAGAAAGAAGATATATAGTTAGAGAGGAATAAAAATAAACACAATTACAGATTTGTCAGAAATTATGCAACCTAGAAGAGAATGGAAACATACCCTAGAAGTATTGAAAATTTTTAAATATCATTTAGTATTCTCCATGTAGTAAATATATTGTCCAAAAATAAAGGCAAATAAAATATATTTTTCATATGAAGTAAGAACATTTTTCAATTCTGAAGACCTTTTTAATATTTTTTAAATTTAAAATTTTTATAATTTTATGGGTACATGTGGTTTTTGGTTACATGGATGGATTGTACAACAGTGAAGTCAGAAATCATAGTGCATTCATCACTCAAGTATTGTACATTGTACCCAATAAGTAGTTTTCATCCCTTACTTCCCTCCCACACTCCCCCTTTCAAAGTTTCCAATATTCATTATACTGCTCTGTATGCCTTTTTGTGCATGTAGCTTAGCTCCCACTTGAAAGTGAGAATATGTGGTATTTGGTTTTTGACTAATTCATTACTTCACTTAGAATAATGGCCTGCAGTTCCATCTAAGTTTCTGCAAAAGACATTATTTCACCATTTTTTATGTCTGAGTAGTATTCCACGGTGTGTGTGTGTGTGTGTGTGTGTGTGTGTGTGTGTGTGTACACCATATTTTCCATTAAAAAAAAACTTTTAGGTTTAGGAGTACATGTGCAGGTTTGCTATATAAGCAAATTGTGTGTTGTAGGAGTTTGGTGTACAGATTATTTCATCACCCAGGTAGTAAGCACAGTACTCCATAGGTAGTTTTTTCTAATCCCCACCCTCCTCCAACTCCCTAATCTCAAGCAGATGTTGGTGTTTGTTTTTCTTCTTTGCGTCCATATGTACTTGGTGTTCAGCTTCCACTTGTAAGTGAGAATATGTGGTATTTGGTTCTCCGCCCCGTGTTAGTGTGTTCAGAATAATGGTCTCCAGTTCCATCTATGTTGCTGCAAAGAATATAATCTTGCTGTTTTTTTATGTCTGCATAGTATTTCATAGTGTGTAGGGACCACATTTTCTTTATTCAGTTTACCATTGATGAGAATTTAGGTTGATTTCATGACTTTGCTACTGTGAATAGCAAAAGAAAGGAAAAAAGAAGGAAAGAGAGAGAAAAAAGAGAGAAAGAAAGAAAAGAAGGAAGAAATGGTGGAAGGAAGAAAGAGAAAAATAAAATGTAGTTAATAAGTGAGTAGGAGAGTTAAAGATATTTTTAAAAAACTGTGTCTATCTATCTATCTATCTATCTATCTATCTATCTATCTATCTATCTATCTATCATCTCTCTATCCTTCTGTTTGTTTAGAGCCAGGGTTTTGCTCTGGTGCCCAGGCTGGAGTGCAGATCATATCTCACTGCAGCTCATTCTTGGGTTCAAGAGATCTTCCTGTCTCAGACTCCCAAGTAGCTAGTACTATACTCAGCATGTCTGACTAATTTTTAAAGATTTTATAGAGACAGTGTCACACTACATTGGTTGGGCTGGTCTCAAACTTCTGGCATCAAGTGATTTTTCCACCTCAGCCCCCCAAATCACTGGGATTACAGGTTTAAGCCACTGTGCCCAGCCTCAAATAATTTAAAGAGGGCAAGAAAAGGGGGAAAATAAACATACAAAAACATACGGACCAAAGAGAAAACAAATAGCAGAAAGATTTAAACTGAGTTAAATTATTATGTGTAATTTTGTGGTATGTATATACATATGTATGTGTGTGTGTGTATAATTTTGTGGCATATTTATATATATTTAAATTTAGCAAATTATATATAATTTAATAAAATTTAATTATATTAAATGCAAATGATTAATCACTTCAACTAAAAGACAAAAATTGGCAGGCTGCATAAAAGTGGCCCAATTCTATGCTGTGTACAGAATATACATTTTATTTTATTTTATTATGAATTGACAAATTACAGCTGTATATATCTGTGGAGGACAAAGTGATGTTATAATTTATGTATATAATGTAGAATAAGTAAATCAAACTAATTAACATATTGTTACCTCAAATACTTACCATTTTTTGCAGATATAACATTTTAAATTTACTGTTTTAGCCAGTTTAAAATGCACGATATGCTATTATTTAACATATTCACCATGCTGTGTGATAAATATTGTTTAAAAAATTAAACATATTTTTCCTGTCTGAGAATTTGTACAGTTTTTTTTTTTTTCAGACAGAGTCTCGCTCTGTCTCCCAGGCTAGAGTGCAGTGGCGAAATCTGGGCTCACTGCAAACTCCGCCTCCCCAGTTCAAGGGATTCCTACCTCAGTCTCCTAAGTAGCCTGGATTACAGGCATGGACCACTATGCCCAGTTAGTTTTGTATTTTTAATAGAGACATTGTTTCTCTATGTTGGCCAGGCTGGGCTTGAACTCATGACCTCAGGTGAACCACTTGCCTTGGCTCCTCAAAGTTCTGGGATTACAGACATGAGCCCCTGCACCCTGCCACACGTTGTACACCTTGAACATTATCTCTTAATTCCTCCAGATACCCAGCCTCTAGTAACCACCATTCAACACCCTGCTTCTATGAATTTGATTGTTTTGTATTCCATGTCAACAGGTGGAATGGAATAGAGAGCCTAGAAATAAACCTATGAATGTGTGGTCAGTTGGTTTTTGACACAGATTCCTAGAATACGCAATGGAGAAAGGACAATATCTTCACTAAATGGTGTTAGGAAAGCAAGATGTCCACATGCAGAAGAAAATAAACGGACCTTGTCTCACACCGTATACAAAAGTCATCTCAAAATAAATTTAGTACTTAAACCTAAGGCCTGAAACCATGAAATTTCTTTAAAAAGTGAATAAAAACTACTTGAAATTGCTATGGACAATTACTGTATAGATTTGACTCCCAAAGTACAGGCAGTAAAAGCAAAAATAGCCAAATGGGATTACATCAAAACAAAAAGCTTCTGCACAACAAGGGAAAAAGTTAACACAATGAAAAGACAACCTAAAACTTGAAAGAAAATATTTGCAAGCCATGTATCTGATAAGAAAATATCCAAAATGTTTAAGGAACTCAAACAACTGTAAAAGTAAAACAAATAATCTCATCAAAAATGAGCAGGGGACCCAAATAGACATTTCTCAAAAGAATACATACAAATGACCAATGAATACACAAAAAAGTAAACATCACCAATCATTAGGGAAGCACAAATAAAACCACAAGGAGATAGCATCTTATACCTGTTAGAATAGCTATTATCAAAAAGATAAAAGATAACTGTTGGTAAGAATGTGGAAAAAAGGGCACCCTTGCACTCTGTTGAGAGGAAGGCAAATTTGTTCAGCCATGATGAAAAACTGTATGGAGGTTTCCCAGAAAACTAAAAATAGAATTACTATATGAACCAGCAATCTCATTTCTGGGTATTTCCCCTAGAGATTTGAAATCAGTATGTTGAAGAGATCCGTGAACATTTATGTTTATTGCAACATTATTCACAATAGCCAGTTACGGAATTAATCTAAGTGTCCATCAGCAAATTAATGAAGAAAATGAGATATATATGCAATGGAAACTACTCAGCCTTGAAAAAGAAAGAAATTTTGTCATTTGTGACAACATGAATGAAATTGGAGATTATGTTAAGTAATATAAACCAGGCACAGAAAGGCAATATATATTTTAAACATGATTATAAAAACAAGTATATGGTTGTAACAACTTGCAAAGAAGCAGCATAAGAGGATTGGAAGAAGAGGAGCAATGTTAGCAAAATGGCTGACATAGAGGTTCCAGGCTTTCTTTCTCTCATGGAAGCATCAAATAACTAAAAACACACACACGAAAATAGCTTTGTGAGAACTTTAGCACTCAGTTAAGAAGCTGCAGCAACAAACATAATGCCTAACCAAGGCATGGGAATGGGGACATAGTGTGAATATTAGATTGGATCCAGCTAAAAGCAGTGGTGGGCACTGTGGTGCATCAGAGTTGCAGGGAACTGCAGAAGTGTGGATTTTTAGGGGCTGGGGATTATGAGTAGTGAAGTACAGTAGAACAAACAGGGCAAGAAGATTCAGGTGTGAGTCTCTTGAGAGAAATTAAAATATTTAAAAACAGTGATGAGTAAGGTAGGACTAGAATAAAAACACATGCAAAAGCCCAGAGAAGGCACATAGCCAGAAATGTTTGACAGCACTTTGAGCTTTCATGCTAGACTCATTAGTGAAGATCTTCCCTTGCACGGAGCCAGTTCACAAAGACTGGGAGAGGGGATTATTTTTTTCAAATACCCAATTTATAACAAAAGATCACCAGGCATACAAAGAAACAGGAAAACATAGTCCAATCAAAAGAGCACTAAAATATACTCACTAAGCAATTTTTTAGTATGCAATATAATACTAATAAACAAAGTCCCCTTGTTGTACATTAGATTCCTAGATTGATTTATCCTATCTGTGTTAGTTTATTTTGCACACTTTAAAGGAAAATCCAAGACTGAGTAATATATTCAAAAAAGAGGTTTCTTCTGGCTCATGCATCTATAGGCTGTATGAGAAGCATAGTGCTGGCTTCTGCTCCTGGTGAGCCCTCAGGAAGCTTCCAATCATAGCAGAAGGCAAAGGGGAGCCAATGTGTTTCATGGTAAGAATGAAAGCAAGAGAGAGAAAGAGAGGAGATGCCAGACTCTTTTAATCAATTGGATTTCATGTGGACTCAGAGTAACAACCCACTCATTACTGAGAGGATAGCTCCAAACCTTCATAAGTGATCTACCCCCTTGACCCAAACACCCCTCCTAAGCCCACGTCTAAAATTGGAGGTCACATTTCAAAATGAGATTTGGAGGGCACAAAGCATCCAAGCCATATTACTACCTCACTTCAAATTTGTACCCTTTTTCTTCTCCCCATTTCTTCTCTTCTATCTGACCCAGTAATCATTATTCTACCCTCTACTTTTATTTATTAAACTTGTTTTAGATTCTATGCATAAATGAGATTACATAGCATTTTTTCTTTCTGGGTCTGGCTCATTTCAATTAACATAATATTCTCCATGTTTATCCATGTTGTTGCAAATTATAGTATTTCCTTCTCTTTAAGGCTCAATACTATTTCAATTATATTTCATGTATGATATATATGCATGCCGCATGCATCATACAATTTGTTTCTTCATTCATCTGTTGATGGATACCTAGTTTGTTTTCATACCTTGATTATTGTCAATAATGCTGCAATGAACATTAGAAAGCACATATCTCTAAAAGGTGCTTACTTTACTTCATTGGATATACACTCAATAGAGTGTTTTGCTAGATCATATTGGTAGTTCTATTCATAATTTAAGAAAAATCCTTTATACTATTTTCTATAATGGATATACCAATGTAACAAAAGCTTTTAAATAATTTTTAAACAATGATTAATGAGCTAAAAGAGAGTATAGAACACTAAACAAAATCATGATCAAACTAATACATACATAAAAAAACTAATAAAATACATGAACAAAATTAGAATGTCAACAAAGAAACAGATTCTAAAAATAACCAAATAGGAATTATAGAGCTGAAAAACACAATAGCATAAATGAGAAATTTCCTAGAGGAGTTCAAAAACAGCCTTGAATAGATTGAAGAAAGAATTAGGAAACTTGAAGACAGGCCATTTGAAATTAGTAATTTTTGGGGGGAGGGAGTGAAAAGAAGAAAGAAAGAATAAAAAAGAAAAAAACATAGCCTAAGAGTCCTGTGGAACACTATCAAAGGACTAACATGCGCCTGATGAGAATCTGAGAAATATAAGAAAAAGAAGGGGCATAAAGAATACTAGAAAAAACTGGCTAGGCATGGTGGCTCACACCTGTAATTCCAGCACTTTGGGAGACTGAGGTGGGCAGATTACCTGAAGTCAGGAGTTTGAGACCAGCCTGGCCAACATGGTGAAACCCCATCCTACTGAAACTACAAAAATTAGTCGAGTATGGTGGTGTGCACCTGTAATCTGTCACTCAGGAGGCTGAGGCAGGAGAATCACTTGAATCTGGGAGGGGGAGGTGGCAGTGAGCTGAGATCGTGGCACTGCACTCCAGGCTGGGTGACAGAGTGAGACTCCATCTCAAAAATACAAAAAGGGAAAACTTTTTGTATATTTGGTAAAAAATAGGAATTTAAACATTCAAGAATCTCAATGAACTCCAAACATGATATACTCAGAGATATCCACATGAAGACATATTGTAATTCAATTCTTAAAAGCAAAAAACAAAGAATCTGAAAATCAGAAACAACTTCTTATTTATAAGCAATTCTCCATAAGATTTACAGCCAATTTAAAAATGTATAGATTCTAGAAGACAGTAGAATAACTTATTCTATTGCTGAAAAAAAAAACCCAACAAACCAACAACAATTAACCAAGATTTATATACCTGGCAAAAATATCCATCAAAATGATAGAGAAATTAAGTCGTTTTTTGAAAAAGAAAATTTGAGGAAATTCAATTGAATGTTTACTAGAACTGCAATTCAAGAAATACTAGAGGGAACCCTTCATGTTGAAATGCAAGGAAATTAGATAGTAACTGAAAACTGTGTAAAGAAATAAAAATCTTCAATGAGGTAAACCACTAGCAAAAGCAAGTATTATTATATATTTGTGTATTTTGCATTTTATTTCCAGCAAGATTTTAGAAAATGCACCAATTATACATATATGTTTTTTGGGCACACAATGTATTAAGATCTAATTTGTGACAATACCAACATAAAGAATGGAGCTATTTAGGAAAAGAGGTTTTTTGTTTGTTTGTTTTTTAATACTTTTAAAGTTAAGTGAATATTAAATCAAAATAGATTGCTTTAAATTTAGAATGTTAAATGTAATCCTATGACAGCTACAAAAACCCTAAAAAGTATATCAAAAAGGAAATGCGAAGAGAATCAAAATGATTAACTGTGAAAAATCAACTAAACAGGAAAGAAGTAATTAAGAAAATTAGTGACAAAACATATAGGGCATAAAGAAAATAAACAGCTAAATGACAGCAGTAGATTCTTCCTCAACAGTAATTACTTTAGATTTTAATAGATTAAAATCTCCAATCCAAAGACAAAGATTGGCACAATGGATAGAAACACATGATCCAACTGCATGCTGTGTATAAGAAACTCTTTTTAGTTACAAAGACACAAAGTGATGAAAAGCAAAAGGTTGAAAATATTTTCATGTATTAACTAAAAGAAACCATGGATCACTATATTAATGTAAGACAAGATAGATCTTAAATACAAAGCTGTTATAAGAGACAAATAGGAATGTAGTATATTAATTAAATGGTCAGTCTATTAAGAAGTTGTAGCAATTTTAAACATATATACATGAAACAAGAAAGCTTCAAAATACATGTGCAAACATGGACAGAATTGAAGGAAGAAATAATTTTATTATAATAATAGTTGGAGATGTCAATATCCCACTTTCAATGATTGATAGAACATCTAGACAGAAGATTAATAGAGAAATAGGGGAAGTAAACATCACTAAAAACGAACTATATTTAACAAATGTTTGTAAAATACCCCACACAACAACAGCAGAATACATATTCCTCTAAAGTGCACATTGAACATTGTTTAGTATAGACTGTATGATACACCCCAAAACAAGTCTCAATACATTTAAAAAACTAAAATTTTGCAAAGCATCTTTTAAAAATAATTTCTTTAAAGTTTTAATTGCACATGATAATTGTACATATTTATGGGGTGCAATGTGATATTTCAATATATATGTATGTTAGATAATAGTCAAATCAGGATAATTAGAATATTCATCACCTGAAATGATTATATTTTTGTAGTGAGGATGTTTGAAATCCTCTTTTAGTTATTCTAAAATATACAGTATACATTATTATCTATAGTCACCCTACTGTGCAATGGGACACCAGGACTGATTTCTCCTAACTAATTGTAACTATGTACCCATTCATCAATTTCTGTTCATTTCCCCCTCCCTAGTCTCTGTTAAAGATTGTTCTACTCTCTGCTTTCATGAAATTAACTTTTTAGAGTCCACATATGAGTGAGATCATGTGGTATTTGTCTTTCTGAGTCTGGCTTATTTTACTTAACATAATGTCTTCCAGATTTATTTATGTGGCAAATAACAGGATTTTATTCTCTTTTTTATGTGGCGGACTGGTATCCCATTGTCTATATCTACCACATTTTCTTTATCTATTTATCTATTAATGGATATGTAGGCTGACTCCATATATTGGCTATTGTGAATAGTCTGCAATAAACATGAGAATGCAGCTATCTTTTTGACAAACTGATTTCATTTTCTTTGGGTATATATCCAGTAGTAAGATTGCTGGATCTTATGGTAGTTTGACTTTTAGTTTTTTGAGTAACCTCTATACTGCTTTCCAGAGTGGCTATACTAATTTATATTCCCACTGACATTGTGTAAAGGTTTCTTTTTCTCCACCACCTTGCCAATGCTTACTTTGCCTTTTTATTAGTGTCATTTTAACTGGAGTAAGGTGATATGTTATTACCATTTTGATAGGCATTTCCTAAATGATTAGTGATATTGAGCAATTTTCATATACTAGTTGACCATTTGCATGTCTTTTTGAGAAATGTCTATTAAGGACTGTTGTCCATTTTTAAATAGGATTATTTGGGTTGATTTTTTTTCTCTTTTTGCTGTTGAGTTGTTTGAGTTCCTTATATGTTTTAAATATCATCTCCTTATCAGATGTATGGTTTGCAAATATATTTTCCCATTTTGTAGGTTGTCTCTTCACTTTGTTGAGTGCAGAAGCCTTGCATTTTGATGTAATCCCATTGTCTACTTGTCATTTTTTGCCTGTGCTTTTAAAGTCTTATTAAACAAATCTTTGTCCAGTTCAATGTTATGAAGCATTTCACCTGTTTTCTTCTAGTAGTTTCAGGTTTTACATTTAAGTCTTTAATCCATCTTCAGTTAAATTTTGTGTATGGTAAAAGATGCAGTCAGGTTTTATTCTTCTGCATGTGGACATCTGCTTTTCCCACCATTTATTGAAGAGATTGTCCTTTCCTCATTGTGTGTTCTTGGTACATTTGTCAAAAATCAGTTGGCTGTAGGCATATGGATTTATTTCTGGGTTCTTTGTTTTGTTTCTTTGGTTTATGTGTCTGTTTTTATGTCAATATTATAGTGTGTTATTTACTAGAGCTTTGTAGTATATTTTGAAGTCACATAGTGTAATGCCTCTAATTTGCTTTTTTGCTCAAGATCGCTTTGGTTATTCAGGATTTTTGTAATTCCATACAAATTTGAGGATTAAAAAGTCACTGGTTTTTTGATAGATATTTCATCACATCTGTAGATAACTTGGGTTAGTATGGACGTTTCAACAATATTCTTTAAATCTATGTACATGAGATATATTTTCAATTATTTGCATTCTCTTCCATTTCTTTCATCAATATTTTATTGTTTTTAGTGTAGTTTCTTTTCACCTTAATGGTAAAATTATTCCTAGGTACTATATAATTTTTTAGCTATTATAAATAAAATATAAAAAAATTTTAGACAGTTTACTATACATGTACACAAGCACTACTGATTTTCTATGTTGATTTTGTAGCCTTCAACTTTACAAAATTAATTTATTAGTACTAACTTTTTTGTGAACTTCTTAGGGCTTTATACATGTACAGTCATTTCAACTGTTATCAGAACAATTTGACTTTTTTTCTCTCCAATTTGGATACCTTTTATTTTTTTCTCTTCCGTGCTGGAACTTCCAGTAATATGTTTAAAAGAAGCAGTGATAGTGGGCATACTTGTCTTGTTTCAGATCTTAGAGGAAATGTTTTCAACTTGTCCCCATTGAGAATGATATTAGCTTTAGGATTTTTATACATGGTCTTAATTGTGTTGAGGTACATACATTCTATATATAATTTTTTTTTTATTATAAAGAGACATTGAGTTTTGCCAAATGCTTTTCCTGCATTTATTGAATTGATTGCATGGATTTTGTCCTTCATTATATTATGGAATGTTTCACATGTATTGATTTGCATATGTTGAACCATCCTTTCATTCCTGGAATAAATTCCACTTGAACATAATGGATAGCTTTTTAATGTGCTATTGAGTTTTGTTTGTTAGTATTTGGTTGAGGATATTTTCATCTATATTCACCAGGGATATATTGACCTGTAGTTTTTCTCTTTTGGTGTGTTCTTGTGTGGTTTTGGAATCAAGGTAATACTGAATTTGTAGAAAGATTTTGAAAATATTCCATCCTTTTCCATTTTCTTGAATACATTGAAGTAACTGGTATTAGTTTTTCTTTAAATGTTCAGTAGAAGTCAATAGTGAAGGCATCAGATCCTGTACTTTTCTTTGATGGGAGATGTTAAATTACTGATTCAATTTCCTCATTGGTTGTCTGTTCAGTTTCCTTATAATTCAATATTGGATGGTTGTATATGTCTAGAAATTGATTTATTATTTCTTCATTATACAATTTGTTGGCATATACTTATTCCTAGTACTCTCTTTTAATCCTTTGGAGTTCTGTAGTATCAGTTCTTTTTTTGTATCTGATTTTATTTGAGTCTTTTTTTCTCTTAGTCTAGCTAGAGGTTTGCCAATTTTATTTATCTTTTCAAAAATTTACTCTTCATTTTATTGATCTTTTGTATTTTAACAGTCTCAATTTAATTTATTTCTGCTCTGATTGCTATTATTTCTTTCTATTACTTTTGGGTTTGGTTTGTTTTTGTTTTGCTGTTTCCTTGAGATGGATCATTAGATTTGATTCATCTTTTTCTGAATTTTTTTTTTGATGTAGGCATGATTGCTATAGGTATACTTTGTTTCACAGCACTTTACTTTATTGTGCTTCACAGATATTTACAAATCGAAACTCTGTAGTATTTCTGCATTGCGCAAGTCCAATGGCACAATTTTTCCAATAGTATGTGCTCATTTCATATTTTTGTGTCACATATTAATAATTTCCACAATATTGAAAATCATTATTATTTTTATGTCTGTCATGGGGATCTGTGATCAGTTATCTTTAATGCTACTATTGAATTATTTTGGAAGACAAACTGCAGTCATGTGAGATGGCAAACTTAATTGATCAAGTCGTGTGTTTGATCCATTCATTGGCTCTTCTCTCTTCTCCTCCCTTCTCCTCAAACCTCCCTACTCCCTGAAACACAACAATATCAAAATTAGGACAATTAACAACCCTACAATGGCTTTGGAGTGTTCAAATGAAAGAAAAAGATATGTATCTTTTACTTTGAATCAAAAGATGGAAATGATTAAGCCCAGTGAAGAAGTATTGTCGAACGTTAACACAGGTAAAAAACTAGACCTCTTATGCCAAACTGTTACCAAAGTTGCAAATGTGAAGTAAAAGCATTTGAAGAAAATTAATGGTCCTACTCCAGTGAAACACATGAATGATAAGTGAAACTGCCATATTGCTAATATGGAAAAAGTTTTAGTGATCTGAATAGATCAAACCAATCACAACATTGCTTTAAACCAAAACCTAATCTAGATCGAGGCCCTAACTCTCCAGTTTTACAAAGCTATAAAGGCTGAGAGAGGTGAGGAATCTGCAGAAGAAAAGTATGAAGGTAGCAGAAGCTGGTTCATAAAGTTTAAGGAAAAAAGCCATCTCCATAACCTAAAAGTACAAGATGAAGTTTCCAGTGCTGGTGTAAAAGCTGTAGCAAATTATTCCAAAGATCCAGCTAAAGTAATTGATGAAGGAGACTACATTAAACAACAGATTTTTCAATGTAGATGAAACAACATTCTATCGGAAGAAGATCCACCTGGGACTCACAGCTAGACAGGGAAGGCAATACCTGGCTTCAAAGTTTCAAAGGACAGGGTGCCTCTTTTGCTAGGGGCTAATGCAGCTGGTGACTTAAGTTGGAACCAATGCTCCTTTACTATTCCAAAAGTTCTAAGGCCCTAAATAATTACACTAAATGTACTCTGCTTGTGTTCTATAAACAGAAAAATATAGCTTAGATGACAGCATATCTGTTTGCACAATGTTTTATTGAATATTTAAGCCAAGTGTTGAGACATACTGCTCAGAAAAAAAGGATTCCTTTCAAAATAATATTTTGCAGTTGCAGGGTTTGAATGGATTGACTCCAATTTTGAAAGAAGTTCTGCATAATATATAATATAATTATAATAATACATTGTGAATTGCTTATTGACAATGCACCTGGTCACCCAGGAGCTCTGATGGAGGTATACAAGGAGATTAATGTTGTTTTTATTTCTTCTAACACAGCATTCATTCTACAGCCCGTGGATCAAGGAGTAATTTTGACTTTCAAGTCTTATTATTAAAGAAATTCATTTCATAAGGCTATAGCTGCCATACAAAATGATTTTTCTGATGGATCTTGGAGAATTAAGTTGAAAACCTTCTGGAAAAGATTCAGTCTTCTAGATGTCATTAGGAACATTTCATATTCATGGGAGGAGGTCAAAATGTCAACATTAACAGGTGTTTGGAAGAAGTTGACTCCAGCCTTCATGAATAACTTTGATGGGTTCAAGATTTCAGTGGAGAAATTATTGCAAATATGGTGGAAATAGCAAGAGAACTAGAATTAGAAGTAGAGCCTGAAAGTGTAATTTAATTGCTGCAATCTCATGATAAGACTTGAACAGATGAAGTGTTGCTTCTTATGGATGAGCAAAGAAAGTGGTTTCTTGAGATGTTTCTATTCCTGCTTAAGATGCTGTGAACACTGTTGAAATGACAACAAAGAATTTATTTACACAAACTTGTTTGTTAAAGCAGTAGCAGGGTTTGAGTTGATTGACTCAAATTTTGAAAGGTCTGTGTGTAAAGTACTGACAATCAGCGTTGTGTAGTACAGAGATATCTTTCATGAAAGCAAGAGTCAATCAATGTGGTAAACTTCATTTCTGTCTTATTTTAAGAAATTGCCAGAGCCACCCAATCTTTAGCAACAACCACCCTGATCACTCAGCAGCCATCAGCAAGACCCTCCACCCACCAAAAGATTACAACTTGCTGAAGACTCAGATGATCTTTCGCATTTTTTTTTTTTTAGGAATAAGGTATTTTAAATTTTATGCACATTTTTTAGATAATACTATTGGCCACTTAATAGATTACAATGTAGTGTAAACATAACTTCTGTACTCATCAGGAAATGAAAAAAATTATGTAACTTGCTTTATTGTGATATTGACTTTATTGTAGTGGGCTGGAACTGAACTCACAATATCTCAGAGGTATCCCTGTACTGTGTGATTCTGTTTATACAAGTCTCTAAAAAAGCCAAATGTAATGTGTAATGAGAGAACTGAGTGCCATAGTTGCTGAGAGCTGGGAAGGGAAGAGAAGGGATTTGCTGAGAAAGTCTACAGAGTTTTTAGGTGTAATACAAATCTTTAAATGTCTTGATTATGGTGATTACACAGATATGTCAAAATTTATCAAACTCTCTCCTTAATGTATTATATCTTATATAAATTATGCCTTAATATCAATTAAAAATGAAAGAAAACTATTTTGGAAATAAGAATGAAATGTTTAATTTTACACATCAATATGGGGGTAAGGGAAAAATAAATAAATAACACTGTCATTTCAATAGAGGGCAGATAAAAAGAAACAGTTATTACAAGAATATAGCTTGGATTTTGACAGACGTGCTCTAGTTCTGTGTCTGCCACTTCCTACCTGGAATAAATTGCTTAATATCTCCGACTCAGTTTCTTTATCTACTCTGTGGGTTTAGTGATTACATGAACCTCAAAGTGTTGATTTAAAGATTAATTGAACATCAAATGTTTAACATTTGATATGATATAAAGTATTCAATAAATTTCAAAGTTTTATCAGTGTCATAAAATTGAGAATTCTAATATTTCTTGACTGAGTCTCCTTTTAATTCTCTTGTAGTACCATCTAATATTCTTCTAAGCACTTAACTCCATTTCTACTCTGCATTTCTTTGCTTGTCAGTTTGCTTAATTCTACAGTCCCTTATGGAAATGTGCCTACCTTGACCACTGTTACACCCCAGCACCAGCCCCACCCTGGCCCAGGGTGGGTATTCCCAGTCTCTTTGTTGAATGATTGAGTGGATGCTCCTGCTGGGTGCTTGCTCTCTTTAGGAAACTTCTGTTTTCCTCTCTCATGTGTACTTACTCTTATTCTTACTGTGGAATGAAAGACCTGTCCCTTGAAAATAAATATTGGTTTTGAGAGCTTAAGACCTATGGGCTTCTGGGGGATATAGGAGTCTTTTGCAGTCTTGCATTTAGGCTGGATGCCTGGAAGATGCTCGATCTTGAGGGTGAGGGGGTGGGGGCGGCGTGCCTGGCTCGAGCTCAGCAGGGAGGGTTTGGGAAGATGATTGAATCTTGCAGACCTTTCTTCAGATGTCATGCCCCCAGCTTCCCTTCACGTTACTTCAACAGCTTGTTCCTGCCTTCCTGCACAGACATAACGTTTTTTTAGGAAATCTTTGTTAAGCCTTTCTTTGAACTATTCATAGTGCTTATTCTAGCTAAGAACTTATACATGTGGAGGTCCATGTATTCTTATATATATATGGAGGTCCTTATAAGTTTTAATCACTCTACATAAACTCTGCCTTCATTTCATTAGTGAAAAAAACTGTCTGAGGGAGGTTACAAATGTTGCCTCACATCCTACAGCTAAATAGGGGCAGAACCAGGGCAAGACCCCTGATCTCTGAACTTACTGTGCAGTTTCAGACTGCCACAAGATGCATGTTTTTGGCTCTGAGTCATCACCCTCTGCCTGTTTTCATATTGGGACAGTCAAGGTTGTATGCCCTGGGATAGGTTCAAGTTCAATATTTCTACCTCCTAATATAGATATTGTCCACCGTGCCCAGCCTGTAGACACTATGAGCCTATGATGCTTTCTAAATATAAATGAGTGCATATGAAAGTGATGGACTCATTTTGCTCATATTGTCAAATGCACTTCTGAGAGCCCTTAGACTTGCTCTTTAAGGTTAGCCCTTGGCAAAAGCATCTTCTGTTCCTCTGACATATGAAGTCTTGTTTTAAAAGGACTTAACACTTAATGTTTGTCTTTTTCCCCCGCCAAAAAGCAGTTGCTATACACATAGATGTGTGCCCTTATTAATTATCATGTTATATTCCCCTGAATTCCAAACACTCACCTGGCAGCAGCCTTGGCTGTCACAGAAGCCAACCTGATTTCAAGGAATTAGTTTTTATTACACTTGGACTGAACAAAACAGGTTTGGAAGGGTAATTGAAGTTTGCAGAAAGCAGAACTGTGTATTTTTCTCCTCCCCCCAGAGATTATCCAATAAAACGAATTTGTGTCCTGCACAACAACTAGGAATTGGCAGGTCGGTGGCCTCTATCACTGCTGTCCTCTCAGCCTGGTATCCAAAGGGGATGATCACCTGAGAGAGCAGTAATTAAGACCCTCAGGAAGGTGCCTGTGGGCAGGAGCAACCATGGAATTAAGGACCTCTGTAATTTGGGAGGCCATCAAAATAAATATTGATTTTATTTAAATGTGTCAAATTAGCCTAACAATCTGTTTTTCTATTTCAGCCACATTCAAAATTTTATCTTCTTAACTCCATCCAAGGTATTGCATTCTGCCACTGGAATGAAATATTAGCAATAGAAGCACCATTCTAGTTAGTCTCCATTCAACCCCAAACTTTAATAGAAATAACCTGTCGGCTTTGATTGAGTGTGATATCACTATAGGAGCCTTGAATTTAAACTGGGGGATAAAGAAAATTGCATAGTATGTGAAGCCAGTTTGACTAAAATGGAAATTTTACTTCAGTCCCATCTGGCTGTCAAAAGGCCACTTCTAATACTTTCACAAAGCAATTTACCTTCATAGCAAAAAATAAAAAATAGAAACTGAAAATGAAAAAAAAAAAAAAAGCCCCAACTGAACCAAACCCAAAGACCTTGCATCTCCTTTGCAGAGTCTGAAATCCTGTTCTTCATCGTTCTCAAGGGGCCAGGTGTGAGCACAACTCACCAATTTCTCTGTGAGGCTCAGCTTCCTTCGATATTGAGTACATTCTGTTTTCTTGGATTCTAAACCTTTAAAAGAAGAAAAAGGAAACCCTGAATAGAAAATTCTGACCATTCTGTTAGATATTTAAATTAAAATGCATTCCACATTGGCCCCAAGATGTTGAGAGAAGAGCATGTGGTGTTTGCCCTGGGCATTTAGCAAAACTGGCAAGGAACTCGGATCCGCTGGAGCCTTCATGCCGTATCCCAGATCTGCCAGCAGTTCCAAGGGTCCATTTCACATCCAGGGCTGGAAACCTTGCCCTTGGTTCACACGTTCCTTGGTGAAAAATCTGCTAAAATCGATTTTGTAGAACCCAAAGCAGAATGCCATTTTGGTGACAGTCACATCTCAATACAAGTGAACGTTGAGGCCATGTGTGAGTTGGGGACCAAGGGTCTAAAAGAGAAGAATGGAGCCATTCTGAATGTATCTCGGAAGGGTTTTTAAAAAAGACATTGGCTCCATTGTCTGTCTGAGCCCTCTGATACTCTATTCCAATGTCCATTAAAAATTCATGCAGAAATATGACGAATGTAACTGTGATGGGAGAGACATAATTCAGAAATAGGTTCTGTCTCTTAAAACAAAATGTTTTCGCAGACTAACCAGAGGATCAGAGAAAATAAATACCTTTGTTTGTATGAGGAAGAGTGAGGTCATGATTTCCATTCAGACAGTTTTTTTTCAAGAAATTAACTAGGTTAGCAAAAGCAAGCAAAGGCTGCATTTGTATGTCTTTGGGTGATTGGGTCTTTCTCTCTCTCTCTCTCTCTCTCTCTCTCTCTCTCTCATTCTCTCTCTCTCTCTCTCTCTCACACACACACACACACACACACACACACACACACACACACACACATATCCCTTCTGGCATCCTTACTTCTTTTTACCCTCTAGAAACAAATATAGACTATGAGCATGAAATACAGAATCATGGAAGTATGAGTGTCTCAAACCTCTGATTCTGGACATAATCTCAATGTATATGTATCAAAATAGATAGACTGATAGACTGATTGACTAACTTGAATGCCAATATTATTATATGGCCACTTTATAGACAAGAAAACTGATGCTCTAGTGCTTAGGAAGTTTAACAACTTGCCCAAATGAATGAGCTCAGTGACATAGCTGTGGGTCTACTTCTCTTCTTCCCTTAGATCTCTCCCTCCAATAATGCCCGGCCATTTTCCCATTGAGTGTCCTCCAGGAGCCAAGAGCTCTGCGTAGAGACACAAGAAGTTCACCATTTCTATCTTTAGTCTGTCCTCTCACCATTTCTCATCTCCCTGTCGAAGCTCACATGCCCAAAGCCCCATTCTTACAGGGCCATGCTCTCCAATTACCAGTATCAGACATAATTTTTTCATTAGCATCTGAACTAAAGTCCTGTTTGCTGGTAATATAATATGTCACAACTATTTTCTAAATTCATTTTTCTGTAAGTACACCATTATGCTGTAGCTATCGATTTCTCAATTTCCTCCTACTTCATTAGGTCTTGGGATAAAGTTCTTGTTTGTGACTTCTTACGCTATTTTTTTCCAGCCAGCATCGACTCCTTCTTAGCCTTCTGTATTCACACCATTTGCTCTATGTCAGTGCTTTCCATGCTCGTGTGTGAACTATACGACACAAGAACATTGCACACATGCACTGAGCCTTTTCAAAAGACATTAGCAGTCCAAAATTATTCATGAAATGGAATATTACTCAGCCTTAAAAATAAGAAAATCCTGTCATTTGCAACAACATGGAGGAACCCAGAGGATGTTAGGCTACATGAGATAAGCCAGGCATAGAGAGATAATACTGCATGATCTCACTTATATGTGGAATTGTGGAAGTAAGAAAGGCAAATTTATAGTAGCAGAGAACAGAACGGTGGTTACCAACCAAGGACTAGGGGCAGGGGAAATGGGTTGTTGTCATTCAGTGGGCATAATATTTCATATACACAAGATTCATTAGAGATCTTCTGTACAGCATAATGCCTACAAATGTGAATTCTGTACTTAAAAATTTGTTGAGGGTAGATCTCCTGTTAAATGTTCTTACCCCCAAACATTCAGGCAAATAGAAGTTTCACATGTGCTCTTTCATCTGATTCTTATAGAACTGAATGTTCTGAGAAATAGGACTGATTTTACATGTAAGAATATCAAAAATTTAAGAGACTGCTGCAAGACAAACGTACCATGAAGCATACACCTCTGGGCTGTTCACTTGTGTGAGCTCCTATGACCGCTGGGAGCCACTGGGATTTCCAGCAGGTTCCAGGTAGAGAGACGGAGGCTGACACCACCAGGGAGCATTTCTGTGTGAGCACTTATGGTATTTCAGGAAAAGAAAAGGGTTCAGACTGTCCACAGCTCCAATAATGTGTTGTGATTTTCTTCTTCATTCTTTAAAAAAAAATCACATTTAGGCTGGACACGGTGGCTCATACCTGTAATCCCAGCACTTTGGGAAGCCAATGCGGGTGGATCACGAAGTCAAAAGATTGAGACCATCCTGGCCAACATGGTGAAACCCCATCTCTACTAAAAAAGACAAAAATTAGCTGGGCATGGTGGCGTGCGCCTGTAGTCCCAGCTACTTGGGAGGCTGAGGCAGGATAATTGCTTGAACCCAGGAGGCAGAGATTGCATGATCTGAGATTGCACCACTGCACTCCAGCCTGGCGCCTGGCAACAGAGCAAGACTGTGTCTCAAAGAAAAACCAAATCACATTTACACTTCATTTTGTATTTGTATTTTCTATTTGAAGATGAAGCACCAAAATAGTATAAACCTTAGCCCACAAAACCTGATTCTAGTCCTAAGTTACTGAAGTAACCCCAAACAGTGGTAGGAGGGCCTGGAATGCCTTTCCCCCGGTCCTGTGCCCTCTGTCCTTTCTGTGTCTCTGATGCTGATGCTGGCATTTCATTGCCTCTGTGAAGATCCAGGCAAGGAGCACTCTCTTCCCTGAAGTCTTCCCAAGGCTGAAACAATAACTCTCCCTGTTCCTTTGGATCACAGACAGTACTTTTTGAGGTCTTTGATTTAAAAAAAAAATAGTTTTGCAGCAACTGTATAAGAAACCCTTTTTCTACTTAGTCCTCCACTCTTTGTCTCATTTATCCAGATAACCTGGAAGAGACCCTGGGTTGAGGAATTTGCTCTCTTTTTATGTTTCTGAAAACAGTTGCCAAGGCAGGAACTTAGTGGAGCGCCTAAGCCTTTCAGAACATGGAAAGTCTTTCTTGTACCACCAGGTACCCTGCCAGGGATTGCCATAGGCCTTTAATTTTAGAATCTTAAGGAGAGCTCATGATCTAAGACAACAGAGAGAATCTAGGAACTCCC
Organism: Plecturocebus donacophilus; assembly: GCA_004027715.1. Taxonomy (NCBI): domain Eukaryota; kingdom Metazoa; phylum Chordata; class Mammalia; order Primates; family Pitheciidae; genus Plecturocebus; species Plecturocebus donacophilus. The sequence continues at coordinate 124,335 of PVKP010002186.1, forward strand.
CCAGCATGGTAGAGGGCAAATCCATCTGTTTGTGACTTTGCTTTCAATGCTCACCTCCAAGTAGAAGTTGCTCTTAACTCCCATTACTCATTTATTAGTTCATTTATTCATTCAACAAATACATTCCAAGCACCAATTTACATTCTAGGGACAGAACTGAAGAAGATTTCCTCTCTGCCCTCAAGGAGCTAAGCAAAGTGCAGCCAGAATTTCATATTATTGATGATGTTTCTGTAAAACTTTTCAAGTGTTCTGGATTATCTTATACTGATCCATGAAATGGCTTATCACAGATAAATGGGCCAATTATTTTTACTTGGCAAAGTACCCTTGCTTTATGAAATAAATTTGTTCCAGAAATTATATCTATAGAGTGAGCCTTTCCTTTTCTCTAATAATATAAAATCTAACATGGTTTCTGATGAATAAAGTCCTCTGATTTAAGTTGAAAACTCTTAAGGTGTGCAGTATCAGTGGCAAAGGAGGAACAGATGCAGGGGAATTGGTGATACTGTGCACATCTGGTTTGTGTGGTCCAAAACACAGTTCACTTACCTTGATAACATCAGAATGTGCTTTTTCATGAGAACAATTCATTTTCCAATCTGCTTCACCTTTTTTTACTGTCCTTGATCAGGAATTTCTAACTCTTCTGACTTACTCTTTTCCTGTTTATGTGTTGGATACAGACCTAGGATTTCAAAGTCATATTAGCAGCTGCCAAATGTCCTGACAATATGACTAGAGCAATATCTAATGAAAAAGACTTTTCATTCTTTGTAAATAATAACTTAGAAATTTTGGAAGATTAAACGCCTTTTGAAATGATCCCCAGTGAGAGCTCCCATTTCCATACTGCTTTTATGGAGGAGAGATTGCACTTAAAATTACATGTATTTCCTCTCTAACTGCCCATTAACTCAAAGATGGTAGTCTCTTTGAGGACAGGCACCATGTCTATGTTTCTTTAGTGTTTCCCGTAGAATTTAGCTCTGTGCTGCACATAGAGTAAATGATTAGACTTGTTTTAATTCCTTGTTGGCAGCTACAGCCACACCTGACAGGAGTTACCTGTTGCATTTACTGAGGTAGCAGGGTTGCTCCCATATCTTAGAGTGCACTGAGGATGGGGCTGGGATCCTCCCCACAGCCTACACACTATTAACCACTGAGTGATCAGTGTATGGCCAGTGACTGTAAGATTAATGAAGGAGTCAATTGCAGTTTTTTTTTCCGTAACAATGTGATTCTGAAGTTACAATTAAAACTACTTGTGTCAGTATCCACAAGCTTTGCTTTTATTGGAGAATGTACCATGTGTGACATCTTACCTTTCTCTCTGCACTGCCCGACCAGCTCTGACATATTACAAATAACAGTCTCAGAAGTCACTTCTTTTGTTTGTTTGTTTGAGACAGAGCCTTGCTTTGTTGCCCAGGCTGCAGTGCAGTGGCACGATCTTGGCTCATTGCAATCTTTGTCTCCCGAGCTCAAGCAATTCTCCTGTCCCAGCGTCCCAAGTAGCTGGGTTTATAGACATATACCACTATGTTCAGTTAATTTTTTTTTTTTTTTTTTTTTTTTTTTTTTTTTTTTTTTTTTTTTTTTTTTTTTTTTTTTTTTAGTAGAGATGGGATTTCACCATGTTGGCCAAGCTGGTTTCGAACTCCTAATCTCAAGTAATCCTCCCGCCTCGGCTTCACAAAGTGCTAGGATTGCAGGTGTCAGTCACTGTACCTGGGCAGAAGTCACTTCTGGAAAGTTTTCCTCATTCTTGCATAAATAGTAGCCCCTGCCTCTCTGTTACTTGCAGAAATCTTGGAGCAAATTACTATAATCTTCCTTTCTTTCGTCTATACATTGGGTAATCCTGAACTATGCCAGGTGCTGTAGCACTTAGTGAATTATTTGGGTTCCCTCAGCTCACAGTTCTTTTCCCACTAATCTTTGGAAAAAATTAAGTATAGATACAAGGTGCCTCGTTAGAATACTATTCCCCGTGTTCCAGTTTCTACGGCACTTTCCACAAGTCTGTGATTTGTGTGGTTTCCAGATGAAGTATTATCAACATGAAATTGATTTTAGCCTTTTCTGACTTAAAAATAAATTAAGATATCGATGGATCAAAGCTCAAAATCATAAGAGCTATTTATGACAAACCCACAGCCAAAATCATACTGAATGGGCAAAAACTGGAAGAATTCCCTTTGAAAATTAGCACAAGACAAGGATGCCCTCTCTCACTACTCCTATTCAACATAATATTGGAAGTTCAGGCTAGGGACATCAGGCAAGAGAAATAAATAAAGTATATTCAAATAGGAAGAGAGGATGTCAAATTGTCTCTGTTTGCAGATGACATGATTGTATATTTGGAAGACTCCATCCTCTCAGCCCAAAATCTCCTTAAGCTGATAAGAAACTTCAGCAAAGTCTCAGAATAAAAAATCAGTGTGCAAAAATTACAAGCATTTCTATACAACAATAATAGAGAGCCAAATTATGAGTGAAATCCCATTCACAATTGCTACAAAGAGAATAAAATACCTAGCAATACAACTATCAAAGGATGTGAAGGATCTCTTCAAGGATAACTACAAACCACTGCTCAAGGAAATAAGAGAGGACACAAACAGGTGGAAAAACATTCCATGCTCATGGTCAGAAAGAATCAATATTGTGAAAATGGCCATACTGCCCAAAGTAATTTATAAATTCATTGCTATCCCCATCAAGCTACCAATAATTTTCTTCACAGAATTGGAAAAAAACCACCTTAAACTTTATATGGAACCAAAAAGGAGCCTGCACAGCCAAGATGATCCTAAGCAAAAAAGAAAAAAAAAAGTCTGGATGCATCATGCTACCTGACTTCAAACTATATTACAAGACTACTATAATCAAAATAGCATGGTACTGGTAACAAAACAGAGATATAAAACAATGGGACAGACAGAGGCCTCAGAAATAACCCCACACAACTACAACCATCTGATCTTTGACAAACCTGACAAAAACAAGCAATGGGCAAAGGATTCCTTATTTAATAAATGTTGTTGGGAAGACTGGCTAGCCATATGCCGAAAGCTGAAACTGAATCCCTTCCTTGCACCTCATACAAAAATTAACTCTAGATGGATTAAAGATTTAAACATGAGTCCTAACACCATAAAAACTCTAGAAGAAAACCTAGGCTATGCCATCCAGGACATAGGCATGGGCAAGAACTTCATGACTAAAACACCAAAAGCATTGGCAAAAAAAGCCAAAATAGATAAATGGGATCTAATTAAACTTAAGAGCTTCTGTACAGCAGAAGAAACTATCAATAGAGTGAAATGGCAACCAACAAAATGGGAAAAACATTTTTGCAATCTACCCATCAGACAAAGGCTAATATCCAGAATCTAGGAAGAACTTAAACAAATTTACAAGAAAAAAACAATCCCATCAAAAAGTGTGAACAGTCAGTTCATAATATGAACAGACAGTTTTCAAAAGAAAACATTTATGCAGCCAACAAACATATGGAAAAAAGCTCCTCATCACTGGTCATTAGAGAAATGCAAATCAAAATCACATTGAGATACCACCTCAAGCCAGTTAGAATGGTGATCATTAAAAAAATCAGGAGGCAACAGATGCTGGAGAGGATGTGGAGAAATAGGAACATTTTTACACTATTGGTGGGAGTGTAAATTAATTCAACCATTGTGGAAGACAGTGTGGCAATTCCTCAAGG